>ML838179.1:6274-17086 GCA_009831015.1 Picea engelmannii | reverse complement strand
AAGTGTTGCATAGATACTTTATCAGCCTTATGATTGTAGAAAACAAGTTGTTACAAAAGAGAAATCAGCCACCAAAAGTTGCAAGTAATCCACCCAAAAAGTAAGCTAGGTCTAGTAGATTGTAGAGGAAAAGTATTGGCAACTTCTGACGGTTGAAAAGGGATTTATTTAGAATTTTTTTTAGGTTTTTCTACATCCCTAATGCCTGTAAATTAAATTTTTAATAGCAGAAACAACTACTTAATGAAACCAAACACCTTTGTCTCCTTAGAAAGCTTAGAACACATAGAAAATATTCCAACTTAGACAATCTCAATATCTCAACTTTTTACGATTTGCAATAGTTTATTTCTCCAATGCATGAATATTAGTTTCTTTTTTATTGGGTAAATGGAGTCTCTTGATTAAAAAAGTTGTATGAGTTAATTCCTTGGGGTTGTAATCCCTTTTACTCCCCAAGGCAAACCCTGACCAACAAGGAAAACCTAGGAGAGTGTAAACCCTTTTAATCCTCCTAGTATCCTTTCCACCAAAATTATTCCAAAAAATTATAATGAACTTGGAAAGGGTTGTATTCCCTTATACTCCCGAATAAATCATCACATTAACCATAAAACCAACAAAAGAGAGCAATAAACGTGAAATCCTTACCTAGTTGAAGCATTAACAAGATGAAGCCCTAATTCACCAAGAAAATTCCACCATAAAGCAAGAAACAATCCTCCAAGAGATATAATGCATCATCCATCCATCCAATAGTAAATATAAACCATCACAAGATAATGTAACAATGAGAGATAGTGAGAGTTTCCCAAGTAGGGCATAAATTTCAGCCAATGTAGTCTTCTCACAATGGGAGAGTTATGTCAAAATGAAATAGAGTTGATCTCTATTTACAAAAAAAATTCTAAAACATGTTTGTCGACAATACTTAGGGTAAAACACAAGGTAAGGGGTCAACAACCCTTATTTTTTCCCTTTACAAAAGTAATATTTTTAATTCATATTTTTCACATAAGAGAAACCCTAGAAACATGACATCACCCCTCTTTTGGGCAACGTTTGGCACTTTTGGTCAAGTTGTTGAGTTGGATAAGGGAACGTTAGGCCTCTAAAGTCCCATGGTATTCAAAAAAATACTTTCTTCCATGATCCATGGTCCTCTTCCTTCAAAACATGCCAAGTGTCCATCATCACCACCAAACCCTAGCCCTAGGGTGACGTCAAGCCCTCAAAAGGTGGCGTTTTGTCCCTTTCAAGAAACTCCTTTGGCATATACAAGATGGGTAATATCCTCCATGTTTTCCTCTAGGAATCTAAAGGAATGTCATCATCATCTGGAGTGTGGGACCTTGGCATCCAATCTATGGGCTTCAAACCCCAAGGAAGCCCAAGGTAGGCTTGTTCTTCCAAAATTGTCCACCAACTAGGTCCTGCAAAGACAAATGAATACGCCCTCTAAGGATCTCAAGTCAAATGCATCATTATGAGTAAATCAAATAAAGAAAATATCCATCTAATCAAGTGTATTCAAACCACCTCATCAAAATAAACAAGTGCTCAAATACCCTATGCAATTTTCCAAGTTTAGGTATGGGAGGGTTGAAAAAATGACCTATTGAGTGAATCATACCTCAAGTTTAGGGGTGTTTCCCAAGGGGAACTATTTCTAAGTCATGTGGATGAGGTGTCATAGATGGGTGGAATACTTTTGGGAATGGGTTTCATGAAATACAAGGGGTTGTAGTGTCTCATTTATGGGTTCCTTTGTAGAGGGTGTGATGCACATTCATTTTCAATGTAACATTTTCCCAAGCCCATTTATTGCCTTTTATTCTTTCAAGATGTTTCCATGTTGAAGCCAAGGTGTGGCTTCTACCTAAGAATGAAAACATTTTCCCACCTTGACTCTACCTTGGTCACATCATGCTTCCCCAATTTGAAAACATGTGTGGGGATTCTACCTAAGCATTAAAAACAATGCCCACACATGCTCCACCTTGGATGGAATTTTGTTATTAGTTATTTTTCATGGGTCCCATCAGTTTCTTATGAGAGAAATTTCATTGTTCGTGGGATCCTTGGGTGACCATCCAAAAGGTTAATTTTTGTATTTTATCTTTTTCCATCTACAAGCCTCTAGGCCTTCATCCCCTTCTTCCCATGAAATGAGGGACAACCCCTTCTTGGGTTAGTATACCCAAAAATACCAAAAGGTAAGGAGATGAGGAGATGAAGAGTGGAAATTTGCAAGTATGGTCGGGAATGGCATGATGATGCATCAAGAGGACCTCCCAGTAGAAAGCCTATTCCTAAGGGTGACCCACTTGCTAGGGTGCAATGCCAACCACCAAAGTAAAATAAGGAAAAGAGAATAATGTCCATGCAAACGTTACATAATCAAAAGAAGTAATAGATGTAAAAAACTAAAATGCCTCAAATATTGAGATGAAAATCACCATAATACCTGGATTGTAGCTCATGGAGCAAGACCCAATGTCTTCTGAAATCCATCTGATGTGGTGGATACTGTCATGATGAACTCGAAGCTATGGTGGCGAGGTGGCTCTTTGTCTATACAAGTGGACATCGTTGGTCAATTTGTCTCTTGGTACGTGATGTCTGCAACTTGAGGACCTTGGGACATCATCTCCTTAGTTATCCCTTGGAGTTGGGATAACATCTGACTCCTACTTGGGGACATGTACTCATCGTAGAGTGCATTAGAACCGCACCATATCCTGGTGGACCTGGGCCTACACTAAAACATAACACTGTAAAATATAGGGTGGTTCTATCACCCTTCGTCCATATACATCAAAACCAAAAATGAAAACTAATCTAGAAAATAAAATTTTGTGTTTTTGATAAATTTCTAAACTAAAAAATGTAAAATGATGAAAACAATATGCAAGTAGAGTAAAATGAAATATGAAATGTAGCTAAAATAACATGAGAAATCAAGATGAAAATGCAAGGAAATCAAAATGACCTACCTACTTACCTGGAGTTGTGGGGCTCTAAAGATCAGGTCCTGAAAATTTAAGTGAAGTCATACCACCAGTGCAACCACCTATTCATCATTTCATCAAGGTATCTCTCCATGTTATTAATCATGTGAAACAACAAATATAAGTCCTATACATAATAATAATGAGCATAAATAGACATATAATCAATCATGAAATGAGACTCATGGAGATGGGTGGGAGGGAGGAAATCCTACTAGAGAGAATGACCACAAGCCTAATCAATCAGAGAATCCTTTCTGAAGTGATGAACTCAAGCTCAAACAAATCATCTATAAAGAGGACTATCGTATATAGACAATGGTTCATCTTCATCTGTGCACAAAGATCCACTTCTTATTGAAGACTGAGAGGAGATGAGGAATCAAAAGAAAACTGCATGACTTCTTGGAGAAGAAGATAAGAGGTAAGGGACAACCTCATGTCCAGAAAGAGAAAAGCGTTGTCTCTTCACCTGGGAGACCTTGTAAAAATCCTCAATATGAAAATACTTTCATTTTGTAGAGTGAGCCTCTAATTTCTCTGGAATGGCCACGTCTTGATGCTCATCTAAAATTGAGGATGAAGATGGCTTGGGGTCCTCACAGAACAATTCTTCATCCTCAAAAGGATCTGCATCACAACTCCCAAGGGATGACTAAAACTCATCCTAAAGACATTGCGACAGGTCATCTTGGAATGGAAAGAACAAATATGTAACCATATCATCATCAACATGCCAAATATCTGAATCATACATGCATGGATACTAGTCCTTTGAAGATGAAAACTCAACCCCCTTTGCCTGAGAGCTATCCTCAATTTCATAAATGGGGTCTCTATAAAAAATGAGATTACCATCCAATATGTGTTCCCCCTTTTGTATGAAAGTTTCTATATGCTCATCAACCATATCCAAGTGTTGTTTCATAAGACCATTAGTACGAATGAAAATGACCATCTCTTTGTATTTGTGTGTAGGAAGAATAGAGGCTGAGGTGGCTTCAACTAGATATTCAAAGTCTTAATCATTGAGAATAGTTGCTTCTTCAACTTCATGTACATGAGGAGAGTGTTGAGGAAAAGATATGAAATGATCTTAATCAAGCATTTTCAGATTCTTCTTGGCTAAAGAAAAATAGACAGGAATATCACCCTACATTTATAGCCAACAAAAATAACATCCTAACTCACAAGTATTAATTACTAGTGCTTAGGCTAGTCTTTTATACGTAAGAAAGCTTGCTGGAAATTCACTTTTTATATGATTTTCTGAACATAACAGTTGCTGAAATAAATGTAGAGGCAGAAGTAAATACACCAAGATGATAATCAAGACAGATGAGACATAAAACAATCCTTTATTTCATTCCAATTCACCAAGAGTCACTCTCTTTACAAATTTTCATGCAGAAATTTAGGACCAAATTCAAACTTAGAGATCCCCGATGGAACATACAAAAGGACCTCTGACATAAAGTCAAAACTGAACTCTAAAAGTTGGATCAACTTGCCACAAATTTCTTCCCACTCGACTATGCACAATAGCCTTTGTTAGTCATGAAAACTAATTCACAAACAAACAAGTCTACACAGACTATCAAAGATAGATCAACACCTATGAAAAACAAGTGTCTGAATGATGTAATTCAGCCCTGAATCTTGCTGTCTACAATAAGACCATGATATCATAAAAAATAATTAGGCTTGGGATAAATTAAGGAATGAATTAAAACTGAACTATCTCAACATAAAATCAAAGATAAAACCTTAGTATGCTTCTCCTTCTAGCCTCCTCTTGTTCCTCCCTTTCCTTTTTGCCTTTAAATAAATTAGAATTGGTTGAAGTAATTGAACCAACTCATTAGTTAATTTAATTAAAAGACTCAACCAACTTTTAGTTAGGGGGAAATATAATAATCATAATAAGGGTTATAAATAAATAATAACTAGTAGGTGGGACCCCTTGCAACTCCCTTTAGCTCTTAACAATCATAACATAATAGTTAATTAAGAAAAACACAACTCCTTTTGACTCCCATCATCACATGAACATTTTGACAATTTATCTCGTTCTTATTTCATGACATTGTTTTCAAAAATGCATCACTCATATATCCAAAGAAAACATGTTGTCCAAAAATTATGAAGTCAATTGTCATCAACAATAAATAACATAAAACTCAAAAACCATATTTCCCACTCTGAGATGAAATCTTTCCTTCATTGATGTTGTCACCCTTCAATTTTGCTGAATTTTCCTTTGGCTGTGTTGAGCCTTTAGGCCTAATATCACTGATCATGTGAGAAAAATCATTCCTCAAATGCATTCGGGAAGACACAGATTTATCAGAGCCATTGGAGGGTGAGGAAGGGGAAACAGTGGCTTTTCCTTTGTCCAGGGCATGATGGGCCTCGGTTTTTAATATCTTTCTAGCATGGGAGGACTGCACTCACGAGTGGTGAAGGGAAGCTTGGACAATTTGATTGTTAATGGGCAGGGGAGTAGGTAAGGATAAATTGGTCCAGCCAGGTGGACAATCTCTTGTCATCCGTCATTTTCGGAAACCTCGGGTTGCAATGAGACATGAGGGGGTACATGAATACTAGGGTCTTGCAGAACTTGGAAGGGAGGCCTTTCGGGCCTAGGTTGGACCACTCGTTGCCCAATCCAATTGAAAAATCTGGCCTAAAACAACTGGCCTAACTCTTGTGAGTCAGCATCAAAGTGTATGGAGAATCCTGGCCTTATTGGGCATCTGTTCCAATTACCTCTCCCTCTGTTGCCTCTGCCATGGCTACATCAGTTGAAAAAACTCATTCTTGCATGGATGATTGATTAGCAAATAGTCTTTTAAATAACCATACATGATAACTCTTTAAAAATATGAAATAGATTTTGGCTTAGCAATGTATCAAACTCATGCAATCCAATCCATATAAATTGTTTAACTATTCTTCAATGAGTAGGGGGTGAATAAAGGGTCCTAGGATATGCGAGGGGTTTGTCTTGAGTGAAACATGACATAATGAGGGGGGAAAATAACACGGTTACTTCTTAAAGACAACAAACAATCAACTGTAATGCAAACCAAAGAAAATATCAATGTAATCGAACCAAGAAACTGCTACTTCCAAGTGCTTCAATACATAATTCTTCTTGATTGTAATCAATTTTAGAACAGGGAGTGAAAAATGAATGTGGGAAGGCGATGGGGTTGTAATTAGCAAAAATCAAAATAATGACAGGGAAGGATGTAACAACCCTAGTTGAACAAATGTGAAGGATTATTAAGTAAAAATTTAATTAGGGGATTAATCGTCTTAATATGATATTAATTAAACAGGATAGGTATAATAAAACTAATGAAATAATTATTGATTAATTAATGGTTTCAATTTGATTAATTAATTGATTAATTAAACTACCTATTACATTTTAAAAAACATGAGTATTAAATAAATTAATAAGTTAAATAGTTAAATTGAAAGGTTACGTACACCACAAGGGATAACTTATTAATTGCGGAAGGATAAGATATTAAAGAAAGGGGATACGGGGCATTAATGGGAGAGGATAAGAGTAATAAATGGGTTAGGTAGGGATTCGGTGAAGGAGGGATAAGGAAGGGAAGGAGTTGGATGGGAGGTTATTCTACGGGAGGTGGAAGGGATGAATTTTGGGGGAGGTCTAGATTTGCAGAGAGATAGAGAAGTGAAATTTTGGGAAGGGGATTGTATTAGTGCACCGGGGTTGCTGGAGGTTTTGGGCATGGGGGCCAGGATATCCGTTGATATCCTAGAGCTAGGGAGTTACCTAGTTGGCAGGGAGGAACTAGGTTTTGGGCAGTGTCCAACAGAAGCGGTCAAGGAGGCAAGCGACAAACAAACAAAGGTTATTAGCATCAGGTTCAGGTATTTCAAATTTTGCACTTGTTTGTAATCAGTTATTAAATTTATTATATGTTGTTAAATTTAAGTTAAAAAAGTTATTATTATACAAGAATATTACTCTGTTATGAAGTTTAATAGATAAATTGATGTTTTTAATCTCTTCGGCCCCTTACATTTGGTATTAGAGCCTTGGTTCAAAATCTGGAACCAAGGGCCTACCTACCTACCCATAGTAACGCAAGCATATCTTCACGAGCTCTCTTATAAGAAATTTAAAAGAAAAGATGAAAATAATCTTAACAGACAGTTTAGGGATACTCGGTACTTCCTATCTATTGTAATGTATTAGGTACTTAGTTCAATATTTACTAGATAGTTCATGAATTTTACCTGAGTAGAGAAAAGGGCCAAGCATTTGTTTTTCTCCACCAGCCAATGATCGGATACATTGTATAGACAAATTGGAAACCCTATATATCTCCTATTTTCATTGAGCTAGAGCCTAACGTAGACCTTAGATTAGAAGATCATAAACACTATGCAAAGCCTTCCCATTGTGTAAACTATCTTTGAGTTATAAATGAATATACTATTTATCTATAATGATACTATTCAGTTTCATAAACAGTTATCTACCTTGTAAGCACAATGAAATCCATTCTTGTAGCTTCCCATTTTAGCAGACTCGCTCTGCATCATAAGGCGGGTCTTAACAGTGTCAATGGGAGCAGAAACAATGGTTCCCATCATCCCTGCTGTTGTACTTGCACTGCATAGAATCTTACATTACAGGTGTATTATATTAGTAGACAATGGATAAATGTTACAACGCTAAAAACAGTCAAAATCCATAAGTAAATCCCACAACCCTAGCTTAATCCAACAGATCTCTAAAACATTTCTAAAAATGGCTGCAGTGTTCAAATTCAAATCCGTCTGGATCAAAGATCTCAGATTTAAACACAAGGCATGATTATAGATCTCCAAATATGGATAGAGGCATGTCTAATCAGAAGAAAATAGACCAATACTGGATCTGAGCACCTCTTTGGATAATTATCACACTAAGATGGATCTCCATAGAGCTACTTGTTTTCTACAAAAGATATAGAAGTAAAGAATAAAAACATAAAAAATCGCTATTTCGTACATTTAACAAAACATCTGCATATATACCCGATATTTCTAAATTCCTAGACAGATTTTAGCAATTCCCCTTCAGATCTTAACCTCGTTGTTAAGATCAAGGCCAAAACTAGGCAGCTTAGAGATCTACACAATAAAAACTGATAAACAAACAAATTTTGGGAATCATACACCCAATCTACTTCCTCCTCATTAACCCATTTTGGGAATCATACACCAAATCCAGTTCCAACAGAATAAAGATCTAGTCAATAAATGAGAACCCACAAGGTGTTTGGGCTATAATAGACCCTGCCTGATCCATATAAGGTCATAAATCAATGAACCATTTTCAGAACAGTAATTAAGGCCGTATTGTGCCTACCTGGGCTGAAGTGAGCAGAGAAAACAACACAAGCGCAACACAACAGAGACCTGCAATTCCCTCTGTAGCAACAATCTCACGCATTTATGTAGAGTACAGTTCGCTGACCAATGGATTCCATCTGTAGGTGCACTTTGACAACATCTGTGTTGCATGATAAATCTCCCAGTGATTTCAATAAATGATGAATAAATAATAGGAAAATAAAGGTTTTAGAAGACAAACAATAATTAGTCAGGTCCATGGTCACAACAACCATTAAAAAAAAAAAATGAAGCCAACCCGCTATACTGCTGAGGAATAAAAATAAAATTAATACCTAATTCGACTTAGACTTCGCTCTCACTCTACATATTTTTTTTGCGACTGAACCAGACTGTACATACACCTTCTTCAAGATCACACACACAAAAAAAAAGTCACCGTCTACTCGTAAAGGAAGATCAGACATCTGAGACGCTCATTCTTCTCTGGGCAATGGCGCTCTCTCATGAACTGCTTCTCGTTGGGGAACTTCTTTGAGCGTTCGGGATCCTCATAGGGCATGTATCCACTGTACTTCATATCGCAGGGCTCAAACATGGGCAGGTATTGGATTTGAGATGAAGAAGCATTGCTGGAGGGTTCCTCTTCTTGGTGGTGGAGATCGATGTCCAGTAAAATGGGCGTTGAGGTACTAGACAAATGGCAAGCCGGTACCTGCCTAAATTCCAACTTTGCAGTGTCTGAATCTACCATTGAAGAAGTGTGCCATAGGCCTAGAATGTAAAACAACGAGAAGAATGCCAGAATTCCCAGCACCCACATCACATTTTCTTTCTAGATAATCCTTTTGTTGGTTTGTTGGGAAGTCTTGGAACATGAAGTTCCCTCGCCATTGGAGATCTGAGAACAATGAGATCAGATAGAGGAGCAAAAACCCAGCTCTTGCCGGAACTCCTCCAAAGATACCAATGATTCTATACTTAGCAGCTCTTCATGATTTTATACTTAGCAGCTCTTCAGCACCACCGCCATGCACAAAGCCATGAGAAGACCAGCACCAGCGCACACGAGGCCACAAAGAGGAGTCTCGAAAAGGATGAGCATGGTGAGGGAGGGGCACGTGGGCCTCATGCGAGGACCCACTGCCCGATTGTAGAGATATATTTTTATATTATATTATATTTTATCCTTTACTAATTCATTTTATTAATTTACTTTAATTGAGTTTTAAATAATATTAATTTACTTTATTTCTTTTAAATTTAAACGATTAAATCTAGATTTAAGTTTTTAATTATATAAATTTTTTTTTATATATATCAATGGTATAATTATATATATAAATGAATTAAAAAAAAAATATTATTAAATTACAAAGGAGGGGTGATATGGAGTCTATGGGTTTTGAACCCCTGACCACCACCCACTACCTAAGCCTTAAGGAACAACCAAACACCAACGCACCACGTAGACGCCTTTAAAAAAACCCAGTAATAATAATATAATATACACAACAAATTAAAACTAAGTATATTAATTAAAAGTAATTATGATTAATTAATTAAATTAAAATGTT
The DNA here is from genome assembly GCA_009831015.1 of Picea engelmannii. Lineage (NCBI taxonomy): Eukaryota > Viridiplantae > Streptophyta > Pinopsida > Pinales > Pinaceae > Picea > Picea engelmannii. The sequence continues at coordinate 7,113 of ML838179.1, read as the reverse complement.
TTGGAGTCCGCAGGGATCGAACCGTGAACCTACCCCATAGTCCAAAGTGTTGGCATGTCCGCCCTGCCAACGCACAATACGGTGGTCCTTTTACAAATAATTTCACTTATAAATACTTTAATTGGCATACCCAAGACCACCCACCAAGCAAAGGGTCTTAAGAAGAACACTAACGCCAAAAGGTACATAGTGTTGGTGAATGCCGAAACGTGGCTGGCAGTCGGGGATAATTATTAAGATGCCGTGGTTTAATCCTATTTAATCATTTAAACCTGGTAATTATATATCCTTATAGCAATTTTTTTTGTGATTAGGTAAATGTTAAAAAATAAACATGTTAATGGATGCCTTGATAAATGCGAGAAAGTTATAAACAATAAATCAGACCCATTGATTTTGGAGGACGACTAAGAATATGCTAGCATCTTCAATGCATAGCCATCGGATAAGGGTTTAAGGTTAAATAAGATTAAAAGATCATTAATTATGCCCATTATCAATAGGTGTACGCCTTTCGGCGTAAATTAATAAACATAAGGTCGGAAGTCATTTTTAATCAAGTTGTAAGTGTAAATTAAAAGGGCTCAGACTAGGACAAGCAGGAAGGAGGCGACATATGCACTAGGAGAGTAAGCATAGGAAGTGGCAAGTAATTCGCAAAGCTAGCGTAGCTACAGGGCAAAGGAACCAATAGTTATTTTCGTAGGGGCAAAGAAATCAAGCTTAGAAGCTTAATCCTAACCCTAACCTAGCCAATCCCCTAATGGAGTAATGTCTGTTTACAGACAAGTAAAGAAAACTTACGCCTAACCCTATTTCTAGTTTGAGTAGCACCAATT
>WSFP011303970.1:0-44657 GCA_009831015.1 Picea engelmannii | reverse complement strand
ACTTCACTCAAATCCCAACAATGTTAGAAACTTGCCCCCAAATTTTATGGTCCTTATCATATTCTCAAGAGAGTGGGGACATTGGCCTACCAGTTAGAGTTGCCCAGTCACTCTAAGCTCCATCCTGTTTTTTGTGTTTCTTTCTTAAAGAAAGTGCTCGACACTAAGCTCCAAACTCAGACCATTCTACCTGAGTTGGATGAAGAAGGTTCCATTTGGTTGCATCCACAAGCAGTCTTGGACCAGCACAAGTGTCATCTCCACTAGTGCACCATCAAGGAATTTTTAGTTCAGTGGAAGGACACAGACAGAAGATGCCACCTGAGAGTCGACTACCATTCTGCAACAATTTCCTCATCTCAATCCTTGAGGATAATGTTGTTTTTAAGGGGGGGGGCATGTTAGGGACCTAACCTCCCTAACCCCTTAGGTAGGTAGAATAATATATTTTCCATGTAATAAAGGTCCATATTAATAAATAAGGCCTAGTTAATAAGGTGAACAAGTAAAATGTAAGAATATCTAATAGAAGATTTCACCTCTAGAAAGATCTTCCTTTAGATTGTTCTTTTGGTAGATAGATTTAGTATAAATAGGAGTTGATGGCATGAGACGTATTTGTCTTGATAATTATTGTAATCGAGCGTTTCACTGCTAGAGGTTTCCCCCTTGAAGAGGAAAGTGAACATTTCTCCTATTTCAATAAAGGTATCATTTTGGTGTGTTATTCTCTATATTTTGTTGTTTCATTGGTAATTTATGTGATATTCTTGTTTCTTCTCAATATTACATAACCAGGTGCATAACATAATTGGAGCATAATGCATATATCTAATGATGTATGTGTCACAATGAATGGAAGTGTCAAAATATCCATTGGTTGTGATACTAGTGGTATGAGGATTACTTGGTGTGTCTAAGTTGATCACTTTCTTGGTGTGTCTGAGTTGATTATTATATGGCTTGGTGTATCCAAGCTAAGATAGATAGCTTGTTTGGTGTGTCTAAGTTGATAGCTTGCTTGGTTTGTCTAAGTTGATATCTTTCTTGGTGTGTCCAAGCTAAATAGAGGAAGACTTGGTGTGTCCAAGATTAGAACCAGATGGCCCTAGTTATGGTGTGTGCACATTACAAGGTTTGGTCTCTGTGATGAATAGGTGAGTTCAACTTAACTAGGACATTTGGATGTGCATCCTTGTGCTCGGTGCATAATTAAAATTAGCCATTCAATCTTGATTGAGAATGAGGGCAACTGATGCATGCCCATATGCCATAGTTTAGTTGAGTCTCTATAATGACCACCTATTTTATTTCCCTAAAGGGGAAGTTTTTTCACATGTATAAGGAGATTCTTTAACACTTGGAGGAGTGGGTCATGTGTTGGTTGAATGATCTATCAGTGAACCATATGTTTCTTATGTACTATGGGTGATTTTATGGGACCAAAAACTTTTATACAATTTGTTTTGTGTTTCATAACAAGGTAAGACTCAACGAATAGGTGTCAAGCAAGAGTGGGTGAATGTGTTGCACTAATTGGTTGCTGGAAGTGTTGATGGAATTGGTTGCACATTCAAGGGGAGTTCATCAAGAATTTGAATGAGACATGTACCTAAAGGACTTCCTACAATTTATCATCAAAGCCGCAAGTATTTTCTAGAACAATGAATTTCTTCCTCGGAGCAATAAAAATGGGTAACCAATTTGTTTGGATATGATTATGATATCCTCTACAAAAAAGGAAAAGAAAATGTGGTGGTTGATGCCCTTTCAAGGAAATATGAAGTAGACAGTTCCCTTTTTTCCCTCTCATTCATTGTCATGGGTTGGCTTCAGGAGGTTCGCCGAGAATGGTTGCAAGGCCCCAAACTTTCCAAATTGATCCAAACACTACAACATGATCCTCAAGCTTTTCTAGGGTACTCATGGCACCATGAAGAGCTTCATTATAAAGGTCTCCTTTATTTAATAAAATAGTTGAACCTTAAATCCACCATGATCTCTAAGTTTCATGCTTCACCCACAATTGGGCATTCTGGTTTTACCAAAACCTATGAACAGGTCAAATGTTTTTTTATTTTATTTTTTGTTTTTTGGTATGGTATGAAACATGACATCCACACCTTTGTGGTTGAATGTGATACTTGCCAATGCAATAAGGGTGAGACAGTCAAAGCTTTGAGAACACTCCAACTGCTTCTGATTCTACCTACTATTTGGACATATATTTCTATGGACTTCATTGTTGGCTTACCTAAATCAAGCAATAAGTCAGTCATCATGGTAGTAGTGGATCATCTTTCCAAACATGCTCATTTTTTTTTCTCTTCAACACCCATTCACAACATCCACCATGGCTCAATTTTTTATGGATAATATCTTCAAAATCCATGGCATGACTCATTCTATTGTTTATGACTGTGATCCCCAACACTTGTTAGAAATAATTGTTCATACTCAAGGGAACCCAATTGCATCTCAGCACAACATATCATCCTCAAACTGATGGAAAAACTGAAGCGGACAACAAGTGTTTGGAAACCTATTTGAGGTATTTTGCGTCTGACAGAAAAAATAAGTGGGTTTAGTGTTTACCACTCATTGAATGATGGTACAACACATCTTAACATACCACCACTAGCATGACTCCCTTTGGAGTAGTCTATGGAAACAATCCAACCTCAGTTATATCATACATGCCCGATGTCTCCAAGGTTCAATAGTGTTGACAATACCTTTGTCACCGAACCATACGCCGAAGCCTAAGGAATTCCTGTCCCTGATTGCTGAGCCTGGGCCATTCCCCACCCTGGGCCATTCCTCCTACACTAATCAAAGTGCACCCTGGAGAGAATGTATAAACCCTAAGGAATGACTGTCCGAACCATTTCCTCTGTTAACCACAAGAGGAAAAGACTGTCCTGTATCAACCTCCAAAACAGACCATTCATCATGTTAACCACAATGAGAAATCTTTGTCCGGCGAGGCAGACTAGTATTCTTGAGTAACCCTCAAGAAGAGAGATTTCCCTAGACCACTCCCCATGTTAACCACAATGGGAAGTTGTTGTCTATGATACATCGGCAATCTATATCACTTCCCATGCTAACCACAATGAGAAATCGATGTCCGTCAGAAATCTCAATCCATTTTCCAAACAAGAAAGCATCTGTCCAAGATGGACTATTTTTCAATCTTGAAAATGAATGTCTTCAATAATATTTTCAGTGCTCCCTCCCAACCTGGGAGTCATCTCTTCCTTTTACAATAAGGAATTCATTTCCATGAGCTCCAGCTTGAGTATGCAAACTCTTTCATCTTGGATAGAATCTTTACTAAAATGTCTGCTTATCTGCTCATCTGTGGAGATATGTATTGGAGAACCACTTTCTCCTTTCTGGACTTCATCATGGATAATGTAATTCTTGATTTCAAATGTACTTTAGTCTGGAACACTGTGAAGGCTTCATGTAGCTCTAAACAATAGAGTATATCATTGTTGGAAAAACTGGAACATATCCATGTGGCACTTCTTCTATCATCATGAGATTTGATCTTCTGAGTAATCATCTTGATGTTATAGGAAATATTCACCACGCTTTTGCTATGCACTGGAGGTTCTCCACCAAGTTATCTTCTTCTATCTGCATTCAAGGATCTCTTTCTGGTATGCCTAAAAGTCTTGTGATTTCTCTTCATAATCTCTTTATTCAATTTCTCTGGAGAACATTCTTTGCATTCATCTGATGTATAATTCTGACTCATGGATGTTGCAGATGATATAATGACTCATGTAGAGATAAGTCTGGTTTACTAAAACAAGTAATCATCATAGTCTTCTCCCTCCATCTAGGAGAACCTCTAGTTTTGGATATTCCAATGCTTTCATTCATAAGTCTTCCATACATTGTTCTTCATCACGACTTTCAGTTCCTTTGCTTGATTTATTTTATTGAGTTTATATCAGGCTGGCAATCTTGTGATTCTTGATACAATGACTGGTTGTTCTGGATTCTCTTTCTTTCTTGGAATCTTCATGTGTTTCTTTAGTTCTCGGGTCCATGGAGTTTCTTATAGATTCTGTGCCCTAAAGATTCCATAATAGGATCACAAATGTGGATGGACAACCAGGGATACTTTAAGGCTTCTCTTTGAAGAATACATATTGTCTTTCATGGCTTCTATCATGGATATATACTTCATCATCTTCAATGGATCATAGGATTAGCTCCCTCTTAATGCTTGATTCATGTATGAGTGCATATAATCATCTCCCTCCATCTAACAGAGTCCACACTTCCATATGCATCCTTATTGTCTTCTGCAATATATAATTGGCTCTCTTGTTTAACAGATTCCACGCTTCCATGTTGTTGTCTTCTACAAAATGTCATAAGTGTTTTTCCAATTTCATCTCAATTGATGCCTTCTTTCTATCATTGCTTCTTCTAAGTCTCTTCATGATTGATTCAACTTATCTTGCAATAGCTTCCACATGATTTGTATTTCATCCTTTCATGTGTTTTATCTAATGATATCCATTCTTATCTTGTTGTTCTTCCATAGGTATAGTTCTTCTTGGAATACATTATCTTCCAAGAGATAGATATACAAGATATGTACAGAGACAATGAAAACAAGATATGTACAAGAAATAAGAAGAGTTTTGTTACCTTTAGAAGAAGAAGTCTCTTCCATCCTACTTAGTCTTCTTTGTAGGTTCCTTTTCTTCGGCAATTGATGCTTCGTGTTTCCCCTTCCTTTTCTTTAGCTCGAGGCAATGATTCTTGTAGTGACCATACTTTCGACAGTTGAAGCATTGTACTTTTGATATGTCTTTCTCTTGATTTGGCTTCCTCCTTGAACCAAACTTCCCTTTGTTCCTGAAGTTCTTGAATCTTGCTATGAAGGCTTGATCATCGTACCTCTTTTGGGGTTTCTCTTTTGCACTGATCCTTGATTCTTCTTGGGCACAACAAGTCCAAAGTTATTCAAATGTCGAATACTCCTTTCTTGTGTTCATTCTTGCGGAAAATGCATCCCACGTCTTGGGAAGACCATTGAGTACTATGTTTACCAACTCCTTCTCTGAGATGATCTCTTCAATAGCTTGTAGTTGACCTCTTAACTGAGAGATTCTCACAAAGTATGATGTTATGTTTTCATCATCATTCATCTTCATGTCATGGAGCTCATTCTTCAGACTCATTACTTGTCCAATGTTTCTGACTGAGAAGAGGTTTGTTAGGGCATCACACGTCTTCTTTGATGAGTCAAGATGGGAGATGTAGGGTATCAAGTGGTCTTTTATAGATTCCACTATGATACTCATAGCATTGATATCACTGTCTTTGAACTTCTCTATAGCTACCATGTTCTACGGTTCCTTCTCTTTTCCTTCTTCAAACTCTGGCTTCACGATCTTTCCTTTCATGATATCCAGAACTTTATTCTTGGCGAGGATGAGGTCAATTCTTATCTTCCACGCTATGAAGTTAGAGGCTCCATTTAACTTTTTCTCTGACTTCATAGAATAAGTCATGGCTGCTTTGACTTGGTCAAACCCTAGATTTGACCACAAACTCAAACTTCATGTCTTAGCTTGCTGAGAGTATCAGGAGATGCGCTAGGCTAAAGTGCACTGATCTATCCAAAGATTATGTCAATCCATTCTCTTAAGGTTCCTCAACAAGAGGATTAGGGTCTATGCAACTGCTCCTGCTAGTAACCCTAGCGACAGTGTCTTGGAAGCTGCTTCTGCTAGTAACCCTAGTGGCAGTGTCTTGGAAGCTACTTCTGCTAGTAACCCTAGCGACAGTTCCTTAGCGAGCTTAATATCCTAGCGGCTATGTTTCCTTCCAGTGTTTAGACTGAATGAAGGAGGTGTGGGCCCATAACCTGTTAGAATATGAAATATGTATGCTCGTTTTACCATTGACAATACCCTTGTCACCCAACCATAGGCCAAAGACACCCTCTGAGCACCTTAACCTTGACAGAGAATCACTCCCGAAGAAAACCCTAAGCTAGATAGCCAAACAAAGGGTACTTCACCTTTCCCTAAGGATAACGCATCAACAAAGGATGATCAGATGTTCCAAACCCTAGCCAAGAGATAGTCCAAGCCAAAACGTAACTGCTAGCTGCAGCAGCTGCACCAACAACTCTCCTCCAAACCTGCGCACAAGACTGCAACTGCACTGTGTAGAACTGGCTCTCTGGAACTGCTCTGATTTGTCAAATGAGAGACTGGCAGCCTGTATTTATAGTGGTTCTGGCAGACTTACTGGGGCCGACTTCTCCTTCTGGGTACCTGTCTGTTCAGTATATTATTATTATTTATGACCAACTTCTTCTCTTGGAGGCTAATAACCTAATATAAATTATCTTCTTGAGCCGACAAGTCTTCTAGTGTTATTAGCCAACTCATTAGGGTTTCTTCTTGCTTTCTGAAGTATTATATTCTTGTCATGTTTACACATGGAGGTAAATACCTCCCACATCTACCATAATATCAACAAATAGGTGGATCAAAATCTTACTGTCTGCATGGCCATTCTCCTTACTCAAAGAAAATTTGGTCATGGATCATAATTGCATGAAACAACAAGAAGATCATGGTCATTTTGAACGTGAAATTGTTGAAGGGGGCCATGTGTTTCTTTGTGTGCAACCTCATAAGCAGACTTCACTCAAATCCAAACAATGTCAGAAACCTTCCCCCAAATTTTATGGTCCTTATCGTATTCTCAAGAGAGTGGGGCCATTGGACTACTAGTTAGAGTTGCCCAGTCACTCTAAGATCCATCCTATTTTTCGTGTTTCTTGCTTAAAGAAAGTGCTCAACACTAAGTTCCAAACTATGACCATTCTACCTGATTTGGATGAAGAAGGTTCCATTTGGTTGTAGCCACAAGCAGTCTTGGACAACACGAGTATCATCTCTGCTAGCGCACCATCAAGGAAGTTTTAGTTCAGTGGAAGGACACATCAAGAAGATGCCACCTGGCAGTCGACTACCATTCTGCAACAATTTCCTCATCTCAAGCCTTGAGGATAATGTTGTTTTTAAGGGGGAGGGAATGTTAGGGACCTAACCTCCCTAACCCCTCATGTAGGTAGAATAATATATTTTCTATGTAATAAAGGTTCGTATAGCTTTCACTTCTAGAAAGATCTTCCTTTAGATTGTTCTTTTGGTAGATAGATTTAGTATAAATAGGAGTCAAGGGCATGAGACATATTTGTCTTGAGAATTATTGTAATCGAGCGTTGCTCTGCTAGAGGTTTCCCCCTTGAAGAGGAAAGTGAACATTGCTCCCATTTCAATAAAGGTATCATTTTGGTGTGTTATTCTCTATATTTTGTTGTTTCATTGGTAATTTATGTGATATTCTTGTTTCTTCTCAATATTACATAACCAAGTGCATAACATAAATGGAGCATAATGCATATATCTATTGATGTATGTTTCGCAATGAATGGAAGTGTCAAAATATTCATTGGATGTGATACTAGTGGTATGAGGATTACTTGGTGTGTCTAAGTTGATCACTTTCTTGGTGTGTATGAGTTGAGTATTATATGGCTTGGTGTGTCCAAGCTAAGATAGATAGATTTCTTGGTGTTTCTAAGTTGATAGCTTGCTTGGTGTATCCAAGCTAAATAAAGGATGACTTGGTGTGTCCAAGATTAGAACCAGATGGCCCTAGTTATGGTGTGTGCACATTACAAGGTTTGGTCTCTATGATGAATAGGTGAGTTCAACTTAAATAGGACATTTGGATGTGCATCCTTGTGCTTGGTGCATAATTCAAATTGGCCATTCAATCTTGATTGAGAATGAGAGCAACCGATGCACGTCCATATGCCATAGTTGAGTTGAGTCTCTATAATGACCACCTATTTTATTTCCCTGAAGGGGAAGTTTTTTCACATGTATAAGGAGATTCTTTAACACTTGGAGGAGTGGGTCATGTGTTGGTTGAATGATCTGTTAGTGAACCATATGTTTCTTATGGACTATGGGTGATTTTATGGGACCAAATTTTTTTATACAATTTGTTTTGTGTTTCAGAACAAGGTAAGACTCAAGGGATAGGTGTCAAGCAAGAGTGGGTGCATATGTTTCACTAATTGGTTGTTTGAAGTGTTGATGGAATTGGTTTCACATTCAAGGGGAGTTCATCAAGAATTTGAATGAGCCATGTACCTAAAGGACTTCCTACTGGGCTCGTGATTACATTGGTTAGGTATCCATGTATTCTAGTGGATGGTTGTTCCTTTATATGGATGTTGAAAATTTGATAATGTTTGCATGATTGAGGTGTGAGATGCAAGTGCCATGTTGGAGCAAATATAGACTTTGTTGATCAAGAGGCTCGTGAAAGATGTTGATGAAGACCTAAGAACAAACATTGAGACAAGTACTCGTTAAGGGGAGTGTTGGAATTATTAACTCATGCTTATCTTATAGATTAATGTGTGATCCTTGATCATATGAGAAGGTTGTAATTGTTATTGTATTGTTAATTTTGAGGTAGAGTTTGTCTCTACATGAATAGTTTTCTTCTACGTTTGAAGAGGTTGTTAGATCTAGGTTGATATGAGAGATTTTCTCCAACTATTTGATTCCTATTTTGGTGTGTGGTTTAGATATTCTCTCAATATGTTGTTAGAGTGGTAAGATAGTGTGTCTATATTGAGGAAATATAGGTAACATTGTTTGATGTTAATAGATCACTTAACATAGTTTTCAGTGTACATGGAAAAATGTCTACTCTCCAATTTCTCTATAATTTAATGTGTAAATTATTCGTCATAGAATAATTAGGTATCAAATACATTGAAAACTCCTCAATACATGTCACCAAAGCTTGTTAAAAAAACTAATAAATGTGACAAATTAATTCTAATTGTTGGAGTCGCCTTTTACATATGGTTGAAATATAATTCTTGAAATCAAAAAATTTACCCCGACAATAGTCCTAAATCATCATAGTCCTAACCACTAAGCAAGTCTATCACTGTTCTTTACCTCGTACTTTCGTGCTTCGGGAGTTAAAAGTTGCAAGGTTTCCAAACTCCGATACGCGAAGTCGCGAGACGGTTCCAAAAGTCACCCCGGTTAGTGTCATGGGTAAGTATTTTAAACCATAGTCAAACACTGTCGGGTTTCGCGACTCGACAATCACTCTTCCAAAGAAATATACCTTCGTATCCCCGAGTCATGAAGTCGCGATATTCTTTAAACATGGATTAATTAAGCACTTAATGCAATTACATTTTTCAAACTAAATCACATCATCACGATTTCGGGTTTTGGGGGCTCAAAGGGAAGGGGTGTTTTCTCCCGATACGACGAACATCGAAAAAGGAGATTAAAGACTAAAACAAGCCTAATTAAAGGAGCTAAGCCAGATCAATAAATGCATTAATACAAATTTAACATGCACCGTCTGCAGGGTAAATTTAAATGTTTTTTCATTGATTTGTGCTAGGACCCGCCATAAAATTATGGCATTTATTTGAAATACGACAAAGTGAGAGGTAAGGATATTTCTTTTACTGCTAAATCTTTCTTTAAAAATGATCTAACTGTTCTGTTCACAAGGAAACTGGGGTTTTAAATGGTTAAGATAAAGAGTTATTTCTTTCATTATTTTGAATTTCATTTCTGTTTTGCGTAAAGAAGTTTTTTCATCAGGCTAACTTCTGTCTGTATCTACATTTTTACTACAGGAGAGCTAAGTACATAGTCCTCTATCATGGATCCACAAAAAGCATCCAAGGCGATTGTTGAGAGTTCAGGTCAGGGCACAGATACTGTTTTCGATACTTCACCCTGAAGTATTGATACTGTCAAAACCTGGTCATACATCTCCGACATTCTTCAGTCCGAATTGGTGGACTGCTCAGATGATTCCATCAATAACGAGAAGGACGATTTGGCCACCAAATAAAAAATCGTCGTTCAAGTGGAGATGCACAAAATAGCGGCAAGGCCATGGCTCCTTCCCTATTATGATATGATCAGATGGGCGCTAGATCATGTGGACATCCCGACTAGGACTATTATCAGCGAGCAAAATGTGACGATTGGGACTTTTCGACCAGAACATTTGTAGGCAATGTATCAGCTGTCAACCACGTCGAACTTCGTGTACAATGCCGAGTTTCTAGAAGATTTCAAGCGGAAGGAATGCCAACAATATGGCATAAACTTGTCTGATTTGATCAAAGATTGGGTCTCACACCCCGCAAAATTCAGGGCGGATGGTAACGAAGTTTATTCAATATCTTCCTTAGAACCACAATTTAGGTATATAGCAATGATGACCTGTAGGTTGTATGGGAAGGAAGACACCGCACACTTTTTCCTCCCATGGGTGCCTCTGATTCACACAGTCGCTAAAGGTTTTTCCTTCGACTGGGCAAAATTGTTGTCAGACAGTCTAACCAGTCAGATTATTGAATATCGAGTGCAGAAGGTGAATGGGAAAGCCGCCTCATTTTTCATTTCCTCCTACATCATGGATGTTGTTTTTTTCATGACGCCTTTCCCTCTAATGAGTTAGAGATAGAATCCATTTGATGTTGAGCCTATCCATGTCTATCACTCAAAACTTTGGGAGGATAAGGCCATAGAATTCATATAAAAAAATTCCAATTGGGTAATGGTACCAATGCATGTCTCCATCTTCAGTAACCCACCGCCCAGGATTTCAGATAGCATCACCACCAACATGAGTAGTGTGGCTGACTGGTATGTAGAAGCATAATTTTCATACATCAGGGTTTCCAGTGCCTTTGTGCCCCCGTATGTTCTACCACTATTTATACCAGATAGGCTGGTATGTCGCGAAATCGCTAGGCAAATCGTGATTGGTGGCATAAGCAAAGAGCTTAAAGGTTTTTCGAAGAAGGTATGGCGCCCTTCCACATTTATTTGAATACATATTCTTTATTATATTTCGGACACACAAAAGATGAGGAAGTGGCCTTAGAGGATATTAAATTGGTCCACATTGAGTTCAAGAAGCACGACCCACACAAGGTCGTGGGTAATCACATGGTGAGTTGTGGCCTAAAACAATATGAACATGAGCATTCACCTCATGATGAGATCTTCTGAGGAGAGAGATATTATGCCGAGTTCCTAAGTTGGATTCAAACCCTGTCGCCTAAGGAGATGGCATATTTCTTCAAATTTCAGGAACACCGACGAAGTTGCCTTCCCCCAGTCTTACAGGGTAAGAATCCATCGACCGCAGATGTAAAAAAAATGGAAGCCAAGGGCTCCAAAGATTCAAGACCTGGCCAAGAGGAGAATCAGGAACAAAAAAAGAAAACTGGGGGGCCGAAACAGGAAGCCGAGATCCCTAACCCTTCAAGCAAGCCAGCCTCGGAGGTTACCCTAGGGAAATCATCCAAGCAAATAGGCAGTATCATCGCTTATGTCACTCACCTACAGTCCATGAAGGGGACCCCCAGCGAGGGATGGATTTTAGGCAAAGAACTAACGCCCATTAATGTAGAAGAATTTCCTCCGAACGAATTTTTCCTCGATAAGAAGAGAAAGGTCGTTGTGAAGCAAGAGATTTACTGAGAAGCGGGCATGGTAGCCAAAAAATTCAAAATTCTAGTCGATGGAAAAGCCATGAAAAAGGAGGAATTCACAACTTAGATAGCAAGGACGTTGGGGACTTTTGCTACAACCAACCAATACTCTGTCAGATCCCTAAAAGAACAATTAAAGCGGAAGAACCACTTAATCAGAACTTTGGAAGCTAAGCTAGCTACAACAGAAGCTACTATCAGAGATCAGGTGAACACAGGTCTAGAGCTAGTCAGGGTAGCCAATCAAAAATAAATTGAGCGGCTCAAATCCAATCTCAAACAAACACAGCTGTCAGCCCAGAACAGTCAGTCATAGATAATCCAGCAAGAAGAATTGATAGGGCAGTTATAGGAAAAATTAAATTTCATTGAGAGCTAGGTGATAGATATCGGGAAATTCCAATCCCAAGCTATTGAAATATGAAAAAGAGTGTCAACATCTCAGCAAGATTTACTTGCTAAAGTGGAAACCATTCAAAACCACTGCCATAACATTGATCAAGTGCTAGAAGACATCTCTTTGAGAGAAAGAGAAGATGGGGCAACTCGGGTCGCTTTCCAAGAGGCTGTCATAGCCACGAAAAAAAAGGAAATGGGCAATAGTTCCAATATCTCCATCCCAGAGAAGACCAGAGGTAACATCTTGCTGAAGGTGTGGGAGAAAAACATATCAGAGAGCATAGAACGAGCTAAAGAGGTAAGAAACTCTTGTGAAGAAACCTTCAGCTTGATAGATGAAAATTTGTTGAGTCTCAATAATGGAAGAACCACTGGGACTTTGGGCCAAATCGATATAGACAAGAACCTACTCAATATGAAGGAGAAGGAGGAAAAAGAGTGGGCTAAAATATCACAGATCAACCAGATTGACATAGTCCAAGTGGATAAATGGTTGATAAAACCAAGTATACAGTTATGTTCTATCACCGCTGAAGACCGACAAGTGGGAGGAAGGTTGCCACAGTTAGTGAAGGATTGTTACACTTTTGAGGCAAACCACCAAGCAGAACCTTCCAGGTTGATAGCCCAGTTGGTAGAGAGGTGCGTCACTTGCACCAAGAAGGTGAAAGGATAGGTTTCTGGTACCAAATCATGACATGTGTTTGCCTGTTCTTTTTTTAGAACCTGAAGAGTAAAGAAAGGAAGGTGCTCCACCCGCATGAGAGATGACAAAGGAAAAGAAGCAAAACGCTTGAACTTCCCATTTTGTAACTGAAAATTTTGGGAACGATTGAAATTCAAATGTTTAGAAGTTTGTATAAATAGGCATTTTGAAGAAAGAAACGAGGCTGGACCTTTTTTGGCCGATTGTAATAGAGACTTTTTCATTTGAAAATTAATACAAAGCAATATGAAGATTCCTGATTCTGTCAAGACTGAGTTCTGAGTTTGTTTCCTCTGTTATCTTATATTCAATTTCATTTCACATATAGATGTCTGATGAATGCTTCACTACAATTTAGTATAAACTCTACTATGGTGATCAACTTTTAGACGTCTAATCGTTTGCATTTTTTCCTCTGTATTGGCTATCAACAGGTACAAGACCTGTGAATTTTTTAGATCTTTATATTTTATGCTTCGTCAGATTTCTTCTTGTCTTTTTCTTCTTCTGTTTACAGAGTGAGATTCTCCCTTGATAGGAGCCTCGCATTATAGACAGCTTAATTTTTTCTCACATTTCTCACATGATTTATTAAAATTTAACTCGGTTACGGGAAAGGGCCTTTGATTTTCATTCTATCTGTGATTTCAGATCCAAGAGTACTCTTTTTACGATCCAAAAATTGAGGCAACATCCAAAACCTTGAACTTTCCTTTAACCTTCCATGTTTATCTATGACTGTTCTCGTTGCCAGATAGCCCAATATTGAACCTGGCTTGTTGGATCAAACCACCATCACTTTGAATGTTTTCGACACCATATTTAAAACAACCACCACCTGGGTAGAACTCGAACGTTCATGGGCCACCATTGAACGGGATATAATTATCCAGGAACTTTTGGAAGCAAGACAGAGGCAAAAAATAAATCGGCCTTAGCTTCCTTTCCCGAAGGTTGATCCTCCCCCCTTTTTATCTTTCACACCACTTTCAGATGCCTAGACCCTGTACTTTCTAGCCTTAAGTACAGACTCTAGAACAACATCTTTCTGGCGCCATTGTCGAGGACCAAAGTCACGAAACCTTTTCCTTGGGAGAAAGACATTCTTAGTTTCTACCCTTTGATAGTGAACAAAGGGTGAACACCTTGTTAAGGATAAACTTTCATCATTCACTTGGTGACTCCACGTTTAAGTAAGCTGGATTCTGGGCGAAGGAACCCCAGACAAAACCCGGATGGTAAATAGACCACGCCCATTTCTGATCCCGAAAAAATATTGAAAACAAAAGGTTCCCTTAAGCCGACCACTGTCATCTACTAGCTTAAGTACCCACGGCCCAAGGCTAAGAGTTCTTTTGAACCTTCAACTTCGCACAATTTCCCCCCTGAAACCATCAAACCAACTTTAGCTCTCCCTGAAGTTAAAAGTGAAATCCATCCGACAACCTCTAACGTACATAAAGGTGAAAATCCCACTGTAAATTTATCAACGATCGATATCCCGCCGACCCTTCGATTAGATTTCATGACCCCACCTAGTCCCGAAGAGTATACCATATACTCAGATTCCATGCCCGTGGGTTCCCCTAATTACATCTCTTGCAAATCCGAGGAACCAAGCCCTCGCATCCCTTTTCACCTTTCTTCATTTTTCTCATCTCTCGAAGAAGCTAAGGATTCTCTTTTAGTGTTCCAGAACCCTCTTTATAACGCATCGTTTTCCTATGTTGTAGTACCGATGGCGACTGCCGGAGGAGGAGGTGGAGGGGTTTTAGGAGGAGGAGTGGGGGGCCAAGGGCCTCCCCTTCTCCCAGAGTTTTCACTAAAGTAACTGCAAGATATGCACCTCTAGTCCTACCTGTCCCTCTTCACGACCTTCCTGAAAACTACATGAAGAACTTACCTAAATTTACAGGGGAAGGGGACTTGACCGCAACCGAACATATAAATTTCTTTGATCAGTTCGCAGATATCCTAGGTCTCAAACACGAAGACGTATACTTGAGTTTGTTTGTCCAGAATTTCAAAGGACAGGTACGAACTTGGTTCGAAGTCTATCCGCAGGTTCGATATTATCCTATGATTCCCTAGAAGACTCTTTTCTTAGACAATGGGGCGAAAGGAAAGACCATTTGTATTATTTAACCGAGGTCGGGTCTTTAAAGAAAAAAAATTCAGAAACTGTTATGGAATTCATTCAAAGATTTGACAAGTTATATAATAAGATCCCAGTTGAAGTTAAACCTTCCCAACCTGCAGCCAAGGTAACCTTTGCGGGAGCTTTCGAACCCGATTTCACACTTATTTTGAGAGAAAGGAGAGGGGCCACCCTGACCTGAATGCAAGATGACGTTGTAGAGATCGAATCTAACATGATGGCATCTAGAAAATTGAAAACAAAGGTAGAAATGGGAAACCAAGAAACCAAGTGTTTTAGGGAACAAGCGGGACCCTCAGGGCCTAGTAGATCCTCAGAGGATAAAATGGATGATATGGCTAGAATAATTAAAGAGTTATCAAATAAGATTTCCAGAATGGAACTAGATCAATCCAAGGCAGATCCTTTCGTTAAGAGGGAATTCATAAGAAACCCCAATCCTCAAAATCAACAAAGATAGATTAAAAATGAAGACTAGAAAATTCAAACCCCTTTAAAAAATGAAAATTTTATAGGTGGAAACATCCTGCAAAATTTCGAGGACTTAGAAGATGACGTGACAAATTTGGGTGACGATTGCACACAGCCCTACTTAACTAAAGAAGACTACGAGAAGTCCTTAAACACACAACGACCGTCAAATAAAGATGTTGACATAAACAACACTGATGTTTCTGTCAATCAAGAAATAATCGATTCTATAATGGATGAGGTCCCACCTAGGTACAACCTGAGGCCTAAAAAAAAAACTGCGTCGACTCCTCAACCCAAGAAAATTCTCCCCACATGAGAAATATACGAGCCCATCTCAAAAGAGACCAAGAGACCTAATAACAAAATAAAAGAGGTAGATCCATAGGATCCCAGAGTAAAGGAGGTTGAGACCCAAGCGAAGGAAACTAAGACAGTTGAAACACATATACCGGTAGATTAAATCATGGGAAATAAATCAGCACAAACAAATAAGTTAGCAAAGAAGGATTCCAAGGTTGCAACTAGAGAAACAGACAAGGGTAGTGGAGGTTTCAGCCTTGAAAATGAGATAAATAAGATCAAAATACCGATCCCCCTGGTCGAATTAGCAAAAAATCTCGCATATCGAAAGAAGATAACCAAAATGATAGGTTTTTCGGATCTATAAAGTCACTCTGACGTGATAAACTTGGAAGATGATAAGCCTAATATCACTTTTGGTCCACATTTCGAGGGTGCCAGAGACAACGTTGCCCCGTTCTATATTACCCTGAATGTGCATGATCGATTGTTGCATAACTGCATGCTAGACTCTGGGGCCTCGCATAATGTGATGCCCAATTCTATTATGGATAGACTAGGCCTCGATATCACGAAGCCTTATGGATATCTCTACTCCTTTGATTCAAGAAAAGTTAAGTGCATGGGTATGATAAAATATTTAGTAGTCACCCTTGCACAAGTCCCGATGAAAAACATCCTAATGGATGTAGTCATCGCCGATATACCTCCGAAGTATGGTTTATTGCTATCTAGGTCATGGGGAGCCAAACTTGGGGATCTCTTCAACTAGACATGACCTACGCCACGATTCCTGTGTTTGGTGGACAATTTACTCGGCTATACAGGGAAATGAGGCTAGCATACACGGTGAGCGACCCACAAAATCCTAACAATTTTCCTGTTTATGTTGCCAATCAAGATCTAGGAAATTGTATTTTGTCTTTTGATGATGGTGTAAATAGTTGTACAAAAGAGAATTACATAGATGAAAATGAATCAGGAAAGATAGACGAAAATTTGTATAGCACTGGAATTTGGAAAATGTTTTTTGACGGTGCCATGTCATATGAAGGAGAAGGTGCAGGAGTACTGTTTGTAGCACCTGAAAATGAATTTGTTATTCCTTTCTCTTACAGGCTTCAGTGGGATATAGACTGTACCAATAATGTATGCGAGTATGAGGCCTTAGTCTTAGGGTTGGAAGCTGCCAGGAAGCTGAAGATAAAGAACCTGGAAGTGTACGGGGATGCAAAGTTGATAGTGAAGCAGATAAACCACCAATACCAGGCTAAACACCTAAGATTGAGATCTTACAGGAATTGTGCCTGGGATCTAATGGAAAATTTATTTTCGTCGGTAAATGTTCATTTCATCCCACGCTTTGAAAACCTGCAAGCTGATTCGTTAGCCAAAGCAGCTTCAACTTTTGCACCCCCTACCGCTTTCAAATTAAGGTACCACATAGAGGTAAGGCATAGACCATCCATACCAAACAACATACAACACTGGCAGGTCTTCGAGGATGATGAACATATCAGAAAATTCCTGGAAATGGTGGGTGATTTCTCCAAAACCCACATTGATCAGGAGAACCAAAACAATCATGCCTGGATTATGCAAGAGGGAGAGGAATCTCAGGAGTTCCGAGAGAAAATCGCTAATCATCGCATGTTGGTTCTAAAGAACAATTAGATTCCAAAGGGACTAAATCCTCTGAAGAGACTTTTCGACCAAAATGATATGCCCTTAAAATATTCTTTGCAACCCCAACCAGAAGAGGTTGAAGACTGCGACATAGGGACCAAAGAGGAGTCTAGGATAGTAAAAGTATCAAAGTACCTTCCTCCTGAGATAAAAAGAAAGTATAAAGACTTACTCGGGCGATACAAAGACATTTTCTCTTGGTGTCAAACCCTTTAGACAAAAACTCAGACAAATCAATCCCATTTTATTGCCTGTGGTCGAAAGGGAGGTCAAAAAACTCCTGGACGTAAAAATAATTGTACCACTAAGATACTCTAACTGGGTAGCAAACTTGGTCCTAGTCAGAAAGAAAAGTGGGGAAATTAGACTGTGTGTTGATTTTAGAAATCTAAATAAGTCCTCCCTCAAAGACAATTACCCTCTACCCAAAATGGATCACATTTTAGAAAAAGTAGTTGGGGCAAATAGGATGTCAATGATCGACGGGTTTTCCAGGTACAATCAAATTGTCGTCAATGAACACAATAAAGAAAAAACAACCTTCACCACCCCTTGGGGTACATTTATGTATGACAAGATTCCTTTTGGTTTAATGAATGCAGGTGATACTTTCCAACGTGCTATGGATATCGCTTTCATTGGCGAAAGGGACAAATTTGTGGTTATCTATCTTGATGATCTAACCATTTTTTCTAAATCTGATGAAGATCATCTGATACATCTCAAGCAGACGTTTGAGAAATGTCGCAGGTTTGGTTTGTCTTTAAACCCCAAAAAGTCTCAATTTTCTATGCAAGAAGGTAAACTCTTGGGCCATATTGTGTCTCGAGATGGAATTAAAATTGATCCTAAAAGAGTTGAAGCTATAGACACAATAAATATCCCTAGGAATGTAAAAGAGATTCAGTCATTCTTAGGAAAAATAAAGTTTTTGAGGAGATTTATCCCAAACTTTGCTGAAATCGTGAAGTTGATCACAGATATGCTAAAGAAAAACAACGAAGTGAAATGGACAGAAGAAGCCAAAACATAGTTTGCACGCATCAAGAAGGTTATAAGCGAGGCACCCGTACTGGCAAGCCCTGATTATCTAAAGGATTTTCTTATTTTCTCATTCGCCTTTGAGCACACACTTATCGCGGTACTCCTCCAGAAAAATGAAGAAGGTTTTGAGCAATCGATAGCCTTTTTTAGCAAAAGTCTTAGAGACGTTGAACTCAGATATGGTATAATGGAAAAACAAGCATATGCTATGGTGAAGGCATTAAAGGATTTCAGAACCTACGTGTTGCATTCCAAGGTAATTGTGTACGTACCCACAAGCTCCATAAAAAACATTTTGGTTCGGTCCGACAGTGATGGAAAAAGAGGTCGATGGCTCGCCAAAATTCAAGAATTCGACCTGGAGATAAAACCAATGAGACTAGTAAAGGGACAAGGTTTGGCTAAACTCTTAGCTGAATCAAATTTCAAAGCTCTCAGAATAAATGGCCTACAGGGAGGTGAAGAGTGTGTGGACATGAACGAGCTCGATGAACAAATAACTAAAATCAGAATCGAAGAGAGGTTTTCTTCATCATATTGGTACAAATACATAGTGTCCTACCTATTGACCTTGAAGTGCTCGAGTGACTTATCCCCATCTAAAGCCAGAATGTTGAAGTTACATGTGGTCAAGTACTGTATATCCAAAAGCCAATTGTATTGGAAGGACCCACTTGGCTTCCTATTGGTTTGTTTGGTTGAATCAGAAATAGAGAAGGTCATAAGCCAATTTCACGAAGGAGTGTGTGGAGGACATCACGCCTGGAGGGAAACGGCCTATAAGATCCTGAGGGTAGGATATTATTGGCCCAAATTTTTCTCAGATATCAATGCCAAGGTCTGAGCCTGCAACCTTGCTAATTGTTCACAGGCAAGCATAAAATCCCAGCAATGCCATTGGTTCCGATCAAAATGGAAGCCCCTTTTCAACAACGGGGATTGGATTTTATAGGTGAAATTAATCCTCATTCTAGCGCTCAACATAAATGGATCATGACTGTGACAGATTACTTCACCAAATGGGTGGAGGCTATCCCAACTAGAAGGGCAACGGATTCTGTGGTAATAGATTTCCTGGAAAAAAACATTTTGTCTAGATTCGACTGCCCCCGAAAGATAATCACAGATAACGCCCAGGCATTTAAACCTATGGATATGGTCATCTTTTGCCAAAAGTACAATATTGTGCTCGGTCATTCCATGACATATTACCCCTAGGGAAATGGGTTAGTCGAGTCTTGAAACAACAACCTAATCAATATAATTCAGAAAGTGTTGAGAGAAAAAAAAAATCTTGGCATGTGCATTTGAAATATACCTTGTGGGCAAATCGGATAGGCACAAAAAAGTCTATCGGCACTTCTCCTTTCCAAATGGTGTACGGGACCGACGTAGTATTACCTATAAATCTAGCGCTCCCAGTAATGAAACTTTGGCAAGATGAGAAAGAATAACCAAATCATGTCACAACAAGAATAAACCAGTTGATTGAAGTCCAACAACACAGGGCTGAAATGGATGAAAGGTTGCAGAAATACCAGGACAACATGAAAGCGTTATTTGATTGTAAGGCCAAAGATAGGGAGTTTCTCCCTGGATATTTGTTTTTAAAATGGGATGCTAGGAAAGAAGACTCAGAAAAACATGGTAAATTCGATCACATCTGGTACGGACCGTTCAAGGTCACAGCCCCTGAAGGAAAAAATTTGTTTTTTTTAGAGAATTTGGACGGTAAAATCCTCAACACCCCTATCAACGGGCGTTATTTAAAGCACTATATGCAATAATTGGTTTCCAAAATTCCCATTGTATATACCGGTTTGTGTTTTCTTTTTGTTTCATAATTTTCTTTGGTAAGTCTACTTTCATAAAAAATAAAATAGGTCAGTTTTTTTCTAGAAGTAGGGATACAAAATTTTCAATGCTTTCATTTCTTTTAAAGCCCTGATACTCTTCGTGTTGTTCCCTTACAGGATCCTGGCTTGCAGCCCAAACAAGTGAAAGGAGAAAACAAACGGTCATATATCGGAAGATAAATTCGCCGAATACAGGTGATAGAAAAGGTTTTCTGTTATTTCAAAAGAGAACGAAAATGGTAAGGCAAAGGTGCAATTTCCAGAGAAGTCTATTTTTCAAACGAAGGTCTCTAAAGTGTTGTGATGGTCTCGTAAGTGTGATATGTCGTTAAAAGAACGAGTTCTTACTCTGGGTCCTAAGAGTTTCACCTAGATAAAGATAAGAGGTAATTAAAATAAGCAGAAAGAGTAAAGTGTCTCCGAGAAAGGGTTCCAAGAGTTGGGTTTAATCCATGACCCATGTTTTTCGATTTCCAGGTCTTTCTCCATCGCCCCTTTCTACCCTTGGTTTTTCCTTCTTAAAAAAAAAAAGCATCTTTCCGGGTTTCCCACAGAGGGAGAAGAGATTACGTTTTAGCTTTGGAAGCTGGAAAATAGATCTTAAAAAGTAAGTCAGTCCTCATAACTCCTCACTCTCCAACTAAACAAAGTTATGCGTAGGTTGATCCTGACTCTCCTAGGTTTCTTAACAGTTTTTTAAGGATTGAGGCTTGCTCGAAGGAAGGCCCCTGGAAGTAATCTTTCCCATTTTCCCTGCGGGCCAAGGTGCTTTGAAATTTAAGAGAAGGTTGTTCCAGGGTAATCAAAGAAAGTTGACAGACCTGCACTGCAAATTTTGCACAGATATCATCCCTGGTATACTTGGTACAACTGATTGCCCCCACTTCATGTTCAAAAAGTAAAATATAAGATATATGGTGAAAGGAAATTCATATTTGATTACCCCCATCTAGTCCAAGAAGACAATGAAAGGAAATTCATAAATTATTTCCTTCGTCTCAGCATTTAAATGCATAATTATGATTCGAAGTGATGAAAGGAAATTTAGTAAAAAGGGACAGATAGCTTCACCGGGGTACTAAACATGCTCACTGGCAGTGAAGCAATATCTGAGATATCTGTAAGGCTATCATACGTAAATTTCACTCTACTCTAGTTACCATCCTTTTCGAAACCGAATCTGCATCCTAAGTTCAGACAGGGCTCCCCGATTAAAAGCATGAATTTTACTTTATTTGATGCAAGCCAAAATCCGCAAGATCTGTTGGATTTCCTAGGATTGTTTTCATTATCTTAAAGCAGACCTGAATTCAGTAACGAGAAGGAGAAAGTCATGAGAGGGGTTGTAGTTGAGTTTACAAAGCATGTGAGTTTTCAAAAGCTTTTCAGAATTAAAGACAAAATATCTTTTTCCCTCTGTATCCCCTTCCTAAAACAAGTTCCACAGAAAGAAGCCTATGACTCCATTTACCCAATACAGGCATGTGGTCTACTGTTCTTCCCGTTTCGCAGGAAGACAGGATCCCTAGTTGGAGCCTATGTTGGAACTGCCTTTTACAAATGGTTGAAATATAATTCTTGCAATCAAAAAATTTACCCTGACAATAGTCCTAATTCATCATAGTCCTAACCACTAAGAAAGTCTATCACTTTTCTTTACCTCATGCTTTCACGCTTTGGGATTTACAAGTTGCAAGGTTTCCAAACTTCGATACGCAAAGACATGAGATGGTTCCAAAATTCACCCGGGTTAGTGTTAGGGGTAAGTATTTTAAACCATAGTCAAACACTATTGGGGTTTCGCGACTCGACAATCGCTCTTCCAAATAACTATACCTTTGTAGCCCCGAGTCGCGAAGTCTCGATATTCTTTAAACATGGATTAATTAAGCACTTAATGCAGATTACATTTTTCAAACTAAATCGCATTATCGCGATTTTGGGTTTTGGGTTTTGGGGGCTCAAAGGGAAGGGGTGTTTTCTCCCGATACGACGAACGCCGAAAAAGGAGATTAAAGACTAAAACAAGCCTAATTAAAGGAGCTAAGCCAGATCAATAAATGCATTAATACAAATTTAACACGCACCATCTATGGGGTTAATTTAAATGTTTTTGCGCTGATTTGTGCTAGGACCCGCCATAAAATTATGGCATTTATTTGAAATATGACGAAGTGACAGGTAAGGATATTGTTTTTACTACTAAATATTTCTTTAAAAATGATCTGACCATTATGTTCACAAGGACACTGGGTTTTAAATGGTTAAGATAAAGAGTTATTTCTTTCATTATTTCGAATTTCATTTCTGTTTTGCGAAAAGAAGTTTTTTCATCAAGCTAACTTATGTCTGTATCTACATTTTTACTACAGGAGAGCTAAGTACGGAGTCCTCTATCATGGCTCCACGAAAAGCATCCAAGGTGATTGTTGAGAGTTTAGGTTAGGGCACAGATATTGTTTCCAATACTTCACCCCGAAGTATTGATACTGTCAAAACTTGGTCACACGTCTCTGACATTCTTCAGTCCAAATTGGTGGACTTCTCAGACGATTCCAGCGATAACGAGAAGGACGATTTGGCCACCAAATACAAAATTGTCGTTCAAGCGGAGATGCACAAAATAGCGGTAAGGCCACAGCTCCTTCCCTATTATGATATGATCATATGGGTGCTAGACCATCTGGACATCCTGACAAGGACTATTATCAGTGAGCAGAATGTGACGATTGGGACTTTTTGACCAGAACATTTGTAGGCAATGTATCAACTGCCACCCACGCCGAACTTCACGTACAATGCCGATTTTCTGGAATATTTCAAGCAGAAGGAATGCCAGTAATACGACAGAAACTTGTCTGATCTAATCAAAGATTGGGTCTCGCACACCACAAAATTAAGGGCGGATGGTAACGAAGTTTATTCAATGTCTTCCTTAAAATCACAATTCAGGTATATAGCAATGATGACCTGTAGGTTGTATGGGAAGGAAGACACCGCACACTTTTTCCTCCCGTGGGTGCCTCTAATTCACACAGTCACTGAAGGTTTTTCCTTCGACTGGGCCAAACTATGGTCAGACAGTCTAACCAGTCGGATTACTGAATATCGAGCGCAGAAGGTGAATGGGAAAGACACCTCATTTTTCGTGTCCACCTACATAATGAATGTTGTTTGTTTCATGACGCCTTTCCCTCTAATGAGTTGGAGCTAGACTCCATCTGATGTTGAGCCTATCCATGTCTATCACTCAAAACTTTGGGAGGATAAGGCCACATAATTCATATATGAAATTTTCAATTGGGTAATGGTACCAATGCATGTCTCCATCTTCAGTAACCCACCGCCCAGGATTTTACATAGCATCACCACCAAATTGAGTAGTGTGGCTGACTGGTATGTAGAAGAAGAATTTTCATACATCAGGGCTTTCGACACCTCTGTTCCCCCTTATTCTCTACCACTATTTATACCGGATAGGCTGGTATGTCGCGAAATGGCCGGCAAACCGTGATCGGTGGCATAAGAAAAGAGCTTAAAGTTTTTTCAAAGAAGGTATGACCACCCTTCCCCATTCATTTGAATACATATTCTTTATTAGATTTTGGACATGAAAAAGACGAGGCAGTGGCCTTAGAGGATATTAAATTGGTCCACATTGAGTTCAAGAAGCACGACCCACACAAGGTCATGGGTAATCACATGGCGAGTTGTGGCCTAAAAATATATGAACATGAGCATTCGCCTCATGACGACATCTTCCGAGGAGCGAGATCTTATACCGAGGTCCTAAGTCGGATTCAAACCCTGTCACCAGAGGAGATGGCCGATTTCTTCAAATTTCAGGAACACCGGCAAAGATTCTTTCCCCCAGTCTTAGAGGTAAGAATCCACTGATCGCAGATGTACAGCAAATGGAAGCCAAGGGCTCCAAAGATTCAGGACCTGACCAGGAGGAGAATCAAGAACAGAAAAAGAAAACCGGGGGCCTGAAACAGGAAGCCAATACCCCCAACCCTTCAAGAAAGCCAACCTCGGAGGTTAGCCCGGGGAAATCATCCAAGCAAATTGGCAGTCCCATCACTTCTGTCACTCCCCTACATTCCACGAAGGGGACGCCCGGCGAGGGATGGATTTTCAGCGAAGAAGTAATGCCCATTATTGTAGAAGAATTTCCTCTGAATGAATTTTTCTTCGATAAGAAGAGAAAGGCCGTTGTGAAGCAAGAGATTTACCGAGAAGCGAGCATGGTAGCCAAAAAATTCAAAATTCTAGCCGATGGAAAAGCCATGAAAAAGGAGGAATTCACAACTCAGATAGTAGGGACGTTGGGGGATTTTGCTATAGCCAACCAATACTCTGTCGGATCCCTAAAAGAACAATTAAAGTGGAAGAACCGCTTAATCAGAACTTTGGAAGCTAAGCTAGCTACAACAGAAGCTACTGTCAGAGATCAAGTGAACACAGGTCTAGAGCTAGTCAAGGCAGCCGATCAAAAAGAAATCGAGTGGCGCAAATCCGATCTCGAACAAACACAGTTGTTGGCCCAGACCAGTCAGTCACAGATAAGCCATCAAGAAGAATTGATAGGGCAGTTACAGGAAAAAATAAATTTTTTCGAGAGCCAGGTGATAGATATCGGGATATTCCAATCCCAAGCTATTGAAATACAAAAAAGAGTGTTAGCATCTCAGCAATATTTACTTGCTAAAGTGGAAACCATTCAAAACCACTGCCAGAACATTTATCAAGTGCTAGAAGACATCTCTTTGAGAGAAAGAGAAGCTGGGGCAGCTCGGGTCACTTTCCAAGAGGCTGTCATAGCCACCACAAAAAAGGAAATGGGCAGTAGTTCCAAGCTCTCCATCCCAGAGCAGACCATAGGTAACATCTTGTTGAAGGTGTGGGAGCGAAACATATCAGAGAGTAGAGAACGAGCTAAATCGGTAAGAAACTCTTGTGAAGAAACCTTCAGCTTGATAGATGAAAGTTTGTTGAGTCTCGATAATGGAAGCAACGCTGGGACACTGGGCCAAATCGATATAGACAAGCACCTGCTCAATATCAAGGAGAACAAGGAAAAAGAGCAGGTTGAAATATCACAGATCAACCAGATTGACATAGTCCAAGTGGATAAATGGTTGATAAAACCAAGTATACAGTTATGTTCTATCACCTCCGAAGATCGACAAGTGGGAGGAAGGTTGCCACAGTTAGTGAAGGATTGTTACACTTTTGAGGCAAACCACCAAGCAGAGCCTTCCAGGTTGATAGCCCAGTTGGTAGAGAGGTGCGTCACTTGCATGAAGCAGGAGAAAGGACAGGGTTTTGGTACCAAATCATGACATGTGTCTGCCTTTTCTATTTTTAGAACCCGAAGAGTAAAGAAAGGAAGGTGTTCCACCCGCATGAAATATGACAAAGGAAAAGAAGCAAAACACTTGAAGTTCCCATTTTGTAACTGAAAATTTCATGAACGATTGAAATTCAAATGTTTAGAAGTTTGTATAAATAGGCATTTTGAAGAAAGAAACGAGGTTGGACCTTTTTTAGCCGATTGTAATAGAGAATTTTTCATTTGAAAATTAATACAAAGCAATCTGAATATTCCTGATTCTGTCAAGACTGAGTTATGAGTTTGTTTCCTTTGTTATCTTATATTCAATTTCATTTTGCATATAGATGTATGATGAATGCTTCACTAGAATTTAGTATAACCTCTACTGTGGTGATCAACTTTTAGACGTCTAATCGTTTGTAGTTTTTCCTCTGTATCGGCTATCAGCAGGTACAAGACCTATGAAGTTTTTAGATCTTTATATTTTATGCTTCATCAGATTTCTTCTTGTCTTTTTCTTCTTCTGTTTACAGGGTGAGATTCTCCCTTGATAGGAGCTTCGCATTATAGAAAACTTAATGTTTTCTCACATTTCTCACATGATTTATTAAAATTTAACTCAGTTACGAGAAAGGGCCTTTGGTTTGCATTCTATCTGTGATTTCGGATTCAAGAGTACTCTTTTTACGATCCAAAAATTGAGGTAGCATCCTAAACCTCGAACTTTCCTTTAAATTTCCCTATTTCTCTATGACTGTTCCCATTGCCAGATAGCCCAATATTGAACCCGGCTTGTCGGATCAAACCACCATCGCTTTGAACCTTTTTGATACCATACTTAAAACAACCACCACCCAGGTAGAACTCGAACGTTCATGGGCCACCATTGAACGGGATATAAGTATCCAGGAACTTTTGGAATCAAGACAGAGGCAACATAGAAATCAGCCTTAGCTTCCTTTCCCAAAGGTTGATCCTCCCCCCTTTTTATCTTTCACACCACTTTCGGATGCCTAGACCTTGTACTTTCTAGCCTTAAGTATAGACTCTGGAACAACACTAACCACCAAATTTGACGAGTGATTTGGATTTCGAATTCCAACCCTAATTGTGATGGTGGGGCATTGTTCATGCATATCAACTAAATAAACATGCACTTGATTTACGTCCCCGGTGAAAGAGAATGCACTAATGAGGTTCAATTTATTTAGGATGTGTAACAACGCTTATCTAGATTAGTTATTTATTCGTTAACTAAATTTCTTCATTTTCAATTTTTTGGTTGGAATTTGGTAAACAAAAAATTCTTCAATCTTCTAATCAATATGTTAATTAAATTGTAATACAAACACTTTGACCATTTGGATTTTTTCGCAAGTCAAAAATTATATTTAGATTGTAATTTTGATCTGATGAAATTACTGGCACATAAGATCCAAAATCCTACCATAAATGATGAAAAACAGAGTGATTTAGTTCGTAATTATCCCATGACAATTTAACGGCACACCGTAAAAGTGATTTGAGAAGTGCATGGTCTTTAAGTCTAAATGTAAGTGTCCTCCTTTTGTTTGTGAAGAAATGGACCAATAAAATATATTTGCTCCTTAGATTCTCTGCCAGGAGAACACGTCGCGTCCATTGAAAGCAATGGGATTCTTAACACACACCATGCCACATGCACTGGTAGCCTTGTATAATGTTAACATGTAATAAGGCTTTTAACAATTATAGTGCCCAACTTAATCAACTAGGCAACTTGATTAAACTATATAGTTAGTGTGAATAAGATAATTGAATGAGAATAAACATTGCAACGACAAGCATGAGCTTTACTTGATTTGTGATGGAAGTGTCATCTCAAATTATAAATTATAAGTTCCATGGATGATAGGGTTATTGATGGATGGAATAGATGTTACAATCTCTTTAATATTTGGTTGTAAAATGCACTTCACTTCTTTCCGTGTAATTAGATAATGATCTCTTTGACATGACTAGCCATTAAATGCTTAAACTTAATTAATGCTTATTATTTTGGGGGATTTTTTTTAAGTATTGGTGAGAGATAATTATATCTATGAAAATTAATATTTTTTTATGGTAATTATGTAATTATCATTTGAGAAATTTTGAATATCATTGGAAGGGATCTTGAATTTCTTAAAATGAAATTCATTTTTTTACAAATTATTTTTTGAGGAGGTTGTAATTAAAGGAAAAGAAGGTAATATTGTGTTAGTTGAATGGAATTAGAAGTAGTGATTCTTTGTGTTTGTTTTAAGTGTACACTTTTGTGTAAATATTTTGGAAAGTGTTATATCATTTTGGCAATATTTATGAATCAAACATTTCGTGTATAGAAGCATGCTTTGTTGGAGATATTACACACTCACCTAATATTTATTTTCCTAGGTTGATTAGTCTATGTTGAGGGCACCTCTAATTAGAGATATTCTCCCTTAGATGAGAATATTTTCACCTAGATGAGGGTGTCACATCCTCTTGAGTCTTGAGTCAGTTACACCTTGGTTAGACTAGAGAAGTGGAGTTTTTCATGACAACCTCGATATTATCACCAAGTGTTACATGCATACCTTGGTATCATCACCATGAGGATGCACTTACCTTGAAATCATCACCAAGAAGGTGCCACACATGTGCATGAATGATTCTCTCCTCACTCCATAGTGATTAGTCAGTTAACTAATGACCGTATGGTCAATTAACTAGGACTAGGTGGAATTTCACTCCAAAGTATGTATGTGAGTGTCTAGATCTCTCTAGCTCACCACTATGGCGAATTAGTTTACTCATGTAGAGTATATCAAGTGTATTTTACCATTCAATTAATACAATTATTTCATTCTACTCTCTTCTCTTTTCTCTCGCAAGCTTCGTGTGTTCATTTTCTACTAGCTAGGTGAATTGTGAAAACATCACATGGTATCAGAGCCTTGATTGCTAGGAGAAATAAAATAAGGATTTCTATTTGTAGGTATAGGAGGAAGATGCAGTTAGAAAAGATGGATTACTCACCAACAATACTTCTCATGCCTCATAACTACTTTG
The DNA here is from genome assembly GCA_009831015.1 of Picea engelmannii. Classification (NCBI taxonomy): domain Eukaryota; kingdom Viridiplantae; phylum Streptophyta; class Pinopsida; order Pinales; family Pinaceae; genus Picea; species Picea engelmannii. Next base: position 16,004 of record WSFP011303970.1, on the reverse strand, counting down.
AGTGGAAGCTGAAGATTTTTCATCAGCTAAGATGTAGGCTTATATCAGATTACTATGGCAATAGAGATTGAGCCAACTTCTATTGTCCAGAAGAACGAATCTCAACCACATGGATGAGGCTTACAGGCTCCTATGTGTGTCTATGTCCCCCTAGATTTTGTTTCACATTGAAGCTTGTACTGGAACAAATGAGATTTGGACAAAGTTGGAGGATCTATTTGGAAAACAAGACAAAATAAGAGACCATATGCTTGAGGTCGAGCTAAATCCTTAGATTCGAGGAATTTTGATAACATCCAGGACTTGTTTATGAAGTTCAAGTCCCTCCTCCTTCATCTAAAGGGATGTGGTGTTGGTAAATCAACTCAAGAAACCCAGTTTATCCTTGGAAGGGAAATCCAAATGTGATTATTGCAACTATGGTTATCATCCTTAGTCTGCATGCATGAAGAAACAGATTGGTCAAATGGCACAGATTCTTCAGAAGAACAACCTTGGGGATCACATTCATGAAGCTACCAAGAAGAAGTTGAAATATCAATCCAAACGAGGTAACTCTCATGCATTGATTTCCATTAACTCTTCTCCTGATGCATGGATCTTAGATTCAGGCGCATCCCACCATATGACAGTAACAAAAAATGTTTTATCTTATATTTCTGCACACACAGGTCCTCCCATCCTCATAGGATATGATACCCTAGTTGAGGTCAATGGCCAAGGGAGAGTAGAACTCCAACACTACATTTTTGAGAACATCTTGCATGTTCCAAAACTCTCCATGAATCTGATCTTTGTTTATCAGATAATGCATTTTGGTACAGGAAAAAGGGTGGAGTTCACACCTGATTCCGTAACCATATTTGATACGCATGATAACTCCACAATTTTTGTTGGTTGGGTAAACCACCAATCGTGTTTGTATTTTTGATATTGAGAGGGGGGTGAATATGTATCAAGTACAATTTAGCACTTCTTACAACTTTATGTTTCAATCGAATAATGTATTTAATATACAATAGGAGCAGAAGAAGAAATACACAATGCACAATAGATTTACGTGAAAATCCATGGAATGTTTTTCTTATATAATAAAAATATTACATTCAAAGGAAGCTACAACTTCCAAGATTTTCCAGCACCAACACCCTAGTTTACAAGCTCCAACCTGAAGGAAGCTACAACTCCCTATGTTATCCAGCTCCAACTAGAAGGAGGCTCCAACCCCCTTTCCATGCCCCTTCCTTCCACCCTTAAATATGTATATAAAATAATCAACCTATCATAGCCAAGTTCCAAGACTCCCCTGTTCTACTATAGACTCACCTAAACATATTGTTGATGTTACTTGTCAGCTTGTACCTACCCAAAACATAGATATGTGATTTTCTCTACTATCAACCTGCGGACATCTGCGCTTTGGTCCACTATGACCCGCGGATATTCAGACCTTGCTCCACTGCGACCCATGGATGACCTACATGTCAACTTTTACCTACCCAAAACACAGATTTGTGTTTTTGTCTATTGTCAAAGTGTGGGCATACGCACTTTGCTCCACTGCACCCTGCAGATGAACTCAAAAAACTCCTTTCTCTCCTTGACCTCCTTTCTCCTAAGCCATATTTTCTTTGTTGAGCTGGTCAATCCTCCTAGCACAAGTGTAAACCCATTTATGCTAGATCCATACACAAACACACACTTGTTTGCATGAACAAATGATAGGTTCTTGATGTCTATTTATACTTTTCCAAGTGCCTCCTTTATTTGACTCTAGGGCCGACCTGTAACTTTTTGTTGAAATTTTTTTTTCTCCTTTAATTAATTTTGGGGCCGACCTGTAACTTCGTGTCCATACTTTGGGGCTTCATGACCACACCTCTGGGGATTCTTGTATAATTCTTCAAAGCATCTTCCTGTGAGGGCCATGCTTAAAGCTACATGATAAGGGGACCACTTTGGAGACTTCTTCAAATACACTTATCACTTTTAGGGTCTTCTAAACTTATTCTAGAGTTGACATCAATGAAAACCAATTTTCCAACAATATCCCCCTTTGGAATTGATGGCAACACTCATACTCTTCCTGTGAACATTTCTTCCCCTATCACCATGCTCCTGATTTTTCTCTCCCCCTTTGACATCAATGGAAAAGGGTGACTCTTCTCTTTGGGGTTGCTCCACCTAAACTCGTGGTGCTCAATATTACTTCTCCTTCCTTTTATATCTTCTTATCCTTTCCTTCTTTGGATCTCTTTTGTGTGACTTCAATTTTCTTTCTTTCCTATTTGTCTAGGATGTATATGTTATTTGGTCTTCTTGTTGTTGTTGCAACCAATCTGCCTGATTCTTCTTCTCTGATTTCACATCTTCGAGATTCAAACATAATATTGTATCCTTGATCACATATTTCACTGACACTACGGAGATTATTCTTCAATTTTTCAACCAATAATCCATTTTCTGATTTTACATTTTCACTTCCAAGACTCACTACACCTTTTCCAAGTATTTTGATAGAGGAGTCATTTCCAAATGCCACTTTGCCACTTTTTTCTTTCTTTAGGTTGATGAATTTGTTTTTTTCCCCATCCATGTGTGTTGAGCACCCACTATCTATGTGCCATTCATCTTATTTATCTTTAGCAATCAGTGCTAATCGACAATTTTCCTTGTTTGGATTCTCTTTCCTTTTCCATATTGTGCTAGGCATAGGAGGATCTTCTTTCGTATCTCTACAATCTGGTGCTTTGTGACCAAGATTATTGCATTTGTAGCATACATATTTTTATCCATTAGTGGATCAAATGGATTTTAATATATTTTTATATATCCATAAGCATTTCCATATCTACTGTTTACATGATTGTCCCTTTCATATCCATAATCATTTATATTTCTCATATAGTTGTTTCTTGCATTGATTTTACAGTGAATTGATTTGTGTCCAAAGTTTCTACAAGTATAACAATAACCAAGAAAAATATTCTCACACATGGTAGGGAAGGACCTTGGTGTCTCACCCCTTATGAATTTTGATCTTTTGTTCTAGCTGGAGGTGTCATGTTCCTACTATTCTTCAACCCCCTTTTGATTGTTGATGCCACTTCTTAAGGTATTTGCATAGTTTTTAGAATTTCCTTCATCTTTCTTGTCCTGTTTATCTGTGTTTGTTGTGTTCAAACCAATATTGTATCTAAGTCCTGTATTATCGGTAGGTGATCTCTGATTGCTAAGAATTTCATCTAAATTTTCAATACTTCATTTAAATTTCTCCAATTTTTCCATTGCCAATGTTATCTCCTTTCTTGTGTGATCCAATTATGCTTTAAATTTCTCATAATATTCAATCTTCATATCTAACTGATCCTTCAAGCTATTAATTGTATTTTAAATCTCATGATTATCTTCTTTGCAACTATTCAATTCATTTTTTAATTCTCTATTTTTGTTTCTGAGCTTGTTATTTTCTTTTTCATCATGATTCAATTTTTCCATATTCTCATCATCTTCATGTTCACTTTTTGTGAAGGCTTTGCCTCCCCAGAAAGGCTCTATTTTTGTTTCTTCGGTCTCTTCATTAGACTCTTTTCCAGAATAAATTGCATGGTCATCATTCTGAGTTTCTTGAGTTATGAATAGAACTTCCCTTGCATCCCTTTCTTCTCCATCTCTTTCATTTGAAGAACAATTGTCCTCCTTGGAGTCTTTTTCTTGTGGAAGATTTTATTTTCTTCAAAAGGACATTTCTTAGCATAGTGTCTTATTCTACCACAATTGAAGCATTTAAAAGGTAACTTACCTTTTTATTTGTCGGTTCCCCTCTTGAGCTTCCTCACGAAATGTGTTTCTTCTTCATCTGATTCACAACCTGAATTTTCTTCTACCTTTTGTTCTTTGTTCCTTGTTTTCGTGGCTTTAAAATATGCTTCTCTGTTAGGATGCCCATTTTATGTCTTTGTTCTCATTTCATATGCTATGAGGATCCCATGTAGCTCACCCATTGCCATTTTGGTCAAATCCCTAGTTTCTTCAATGGTCGAGACCTTGGAATCATATCTAAAAGGAAGTGATCTCAACACTTTATGTACAACGAAGGATTCTTTGAATTCTTCTCCTAATCTTATGATGCCATTGACAACTTCATCTACTATGAGTAAATAGGTTGCAATATCTTCTTTTTTATCCATTTTCATATTTTCAAACTATGCTTTGTGTTGTTGGAGCTTGACCTCCTTGACTTTAGGATTGTCTTCATAAATGTTTGTAAGTTTGTCCCAAACCTCTTTAGTTGTGTTTCAACCCATCACCTTACTAGAAAAATTCGGTGTCAATCCACTCATGATAACATGCCTAGCCTTTGAATTACATCTCATTAATTTATTCTCATCTCGATCGGTTGGAGTGTTTTCATATCTTTATATCCATTGACAATTGGGAGCCAAATATTTACTCCTAAATCTATCAAGTAAGTTTGCATTAGGTTTCTCCAGTATGCATAATTCTTTCCATCAAATGGTGGAATTCCATTTGGAATGTGGCCTTCCATTTTTTCTCATGATCTTCCTTCTAGTGATTAGATTTTTTTGAAGGTAACCTTCTCTGATACCAATTGTTGATACTAAGGGGGGGAGTGAATCAATATCAAGTGCAATTTAGAACTTTTTACAACTCTGCTTTTCAATCAAATAATGTATCTAATATAAAATAGGAGAAGAATAAAAAATACACAGTGCACAATAGACTTACGTGGAAATCCATGGAATGGTTTTATTATATAATAAAAAGATTACATTCAAAGGAAGCTACAACTTCTAATATGTTCCAGCACCAACTAGAAGAAGGCACCAACCCCCTAGTTTACCTAGCTCCAACTAGAAGGAGGCTCCCCTTTCCTTGCCCCTTCCTTACACCCTTAAATATGGATACAAAAGAATCAACCAGTCATAGCCAAGTTCCAAGACTCCCTTGGTCTACTATAGATTCACCTAAACAAATTGTCGATGCCACTTATCATCTTGTACCTACCTAAAACATAGATCCGCGCTTTACTCTTGATCCAGGTGGAAATATTTGGCCACCCACCTATTCCACTGGCTCAAAACAAGGTTTCCACCTTGGCAATTTTTCTACATCTTTTCGGGTCCTAAAATTTCAGGGTCGTTTTGAGTCCCTAAACATCGTTTTATGGGCCCACCATTGTCACACTATAGGATTTGGCCAAAGTGTGATGTAAAAATTTTTATTACTCGGATAGACCTTTCAAACAAAGCTATTGTGTGCCCGAAACAGAGATCATATGAAAAATTTACACCCTTGGGAAGTTGACGTACCGACTACCCCCATCGGGGCACACAAACCTTTTGGCGTTTCATCTTCCAGAGTTAGGGTTTTTCATATTATTTATGATAAAAACATATTCTATAGCCTCACTGTAATAATCATCATCTTCTTGCGAACGAGCATAGTCATCACATCTCTTCTTAGAGATAAGCTACCACCTTTCTAGCAAGTCATTCACTCTATAATTTTACTGTTTCTGTACATTCTCTCATTAATAAAAAAATGTGCATTAATGTATCTCTATGTTTATTTCACTATTTATGTTCATCTTGCAATATCTATGTATATTTCATTATTATATCATTGCCTTCATTTCCTTCTCAAAATAATCTGGATCAATGGTATCAAAGCAGGCTACTCCTTTTCATTTCCTATGCATGTCCTCGATGAGGTCATAATATAGAGAGTTGGGTATCGAGCTAGTTTCCCTTGAGGATAAATTCTCTCTCCAACCCAAGCAGCCTCCCATGGTAGAATAGAAGAGGAACGAGGGAGAAAAATATCCAATCAAGTTGTTGCTTGTGGAATCCCTCACACAACAAAGGAACAAGATGTTGGAGAATTGTTTCCAAATCCTTCAACGATTATCGACAATAATAGGTGCATCCTCATAAAGTAGTCTCTTTGGAGACACTACTATATTAAAGGTACAAGTTAATATTGATATTCCCATATTCGAATGTCATATCAATGCGGATTCTTTGGAAAAATGGTTAAATTTTCCAGAAGGTTATTTCTATGTTCACAATTTTTCCAATAGAGAAAATATCACCTTTACACTCCTCCCCCATGTCAAACATTGGTGGGAAAATTACTTGGAGCAAAATTCCATAGAGTCTGGAATATTTGGAGTCGATCCCACTTGGGATTTTTTTATGGATGCGGTCAAGGATCAATATTACCCTGTGCGAAACTATGATGACCAGTACATGAGATGGACCATGATGCATAAAAAGTGGTGTCAAAGAGTGTCGGAGTTCACAAATACCTTCCATACCTTGCACACCACGATGGGTATAAATGACTCTAAGCGGCATCTGGTTCTGAAATAATGTGACTCTCTACACAGGTACATCCAAACCGAAATGGATTTTCTAGACATCTCATTACTGGGAGCCGCTTATAGATATGTTGTCAAAATCGAGAAAAACTTCAAGCAACAGAACAAATAGGAATTTGGATTTGCAAATCTGCACGAACCAAAGTATAGTAAAGGTAGACCTAACTCACAGAATATCCAACCTCAAGGAAACCATTCCAATCCACAGGAAAAGAAGAGAAATGGGAAGACAAAGAAGGACACTTAGAAGTGGTGTGACTTCCACAAAATCCCTTGGCACAACACTGATGAATGTCGCTCGAAACAGTCATTGGTGGTTGAGCTCAAAGAAATAGAGTTGAGGCCTGAATCAGACTTTGATTTAGAAAACAATAAAAGGATACAGATAATTGATGCAGAGCACATTTCTACTATTGTGACTGCAACAATCCAACCAGAAGAACTAGAGGATCCTAAGGAGGGGGAGCATATTTTCCATTCACATGTTTGGGTGAAGGGGACCCCGTTGCATTTTAATGTTGATATCAAAAGCTATAAGAACCCCATATTAGCATAGGTCATCAAGCATTTGGATTTTCCAACAACACCAAACCTGCAACCATACAACATCTGATGGCTTCACTAGGGACGATATCTTTGTGTCGGCCAACAATGTCAGTTATCATACAACATCAAGCCCTTAAAATATGAGGTATTGTGTGATGTTTCCCCACTGGAAGTATTTGTTGTTATGTTAGGCCATCCATATATGTGGAGATGTCATTTTTTTTATGAGTCTCAACCCTGTAGCATCATTTTTACTTTGGGGGGTTAGTCCTACAGGATACCAAAGATAGTTCCAACTACTATCTTGACAAAACAATTCCACAAAGTAATCTCTCATACTGCACAATTTAGCCTCTTCACAATCTGTTCAGGAGAGAAGGAAACTACAACCACTGCATCCTTGGCCTAATACCCTTCTATCTAGTATAAGAATATCAACAAGATAGTATAAGACCACCAAGATATTCCTACTTCACCTACCGGGGTGCCTCCACATTTCCCATTCAAACCAAGTTATGAAAAATCCCTTCATGTTCTACATTTTCACCTTCACCGATAGAGTCCTCCCATACTCAGGAATATTATGCAGTCGGATTGGTTAAATAGATCCAACCCCTCAAACAACAGGTTCATAAAATCCTTCAAAAATCTAAGCATGGCATCTTCTCCTACAAGGAAAAGAACTCACCAAGGTTTAGATTCAGTAAAATATTACCCATGGACCTAATGCAATGGAGTGCATTGCTTCCTAATGGGGGAGGATTGATCTAGGTGGAAATTGATGGCCACCAATCTATTCCACTGGCTCAAAACAAGGTTTTCCACCTTGACAGTTTTTCTACAGCTTTTCGGGCCCTAAACTTCTGGGTCTTTTTGAGGCCCTAAATAACATTTTATGTGTAGTCCTTGAATAGACCTTTCAAATGGGTTATCTTTCATCCCAAACGAATATTGTATGCAAAAGTTACGCCTTTGGGAAGTTGACGTACGAACTACCCCCATCGAGGCCTGCAAACCTTTTGGCATTTCATCTTCCAGGGTTAGGGTTTTGGATTTTCTTTATGATAAAAAGGCCTCTAGAGACTCAGTGTCATCTTCTTTTGAATGAGCATAGTCATCACATCTCTTCTCAGAGATAAGCTGCCACCATTCTAGAGAGTCATTCACTCTATAATTTTATAGTTTATGTACATTCTCTCATAAATAAAAAGTGTGCATTATTGTACCTCTATGTTTATTGCAATATTTCTGTATATTTCATTGTTATATCTCTACCTTAATTTCATTCTCAAAATAATCCGGATCAATGGTATCACAACAAGATACTCATTTTTGTTTCTTGTGCATGTCCCTGATGATGTCAAGATATAGAGAGTTGGGTCTCAAGCTAGTTTCCCTTGAGGATAACCACTCTCGATATCCCAAGCGACCTCCCATGGTGGAAGAGAAGAGGAATGAGGGAGAAGAGAATCCCATCAATTTGTTTCTCACGGAATCCCTCATGCAACAGAGGAATGATATGTTGGATAATTTTTCCCAAATCCTTCAACGAATGCCGACAATAACAAGCATGTCTTCATCAAGCAGTCACTTTGGATATGCTACTCCATTCAAGGTAAAATTTAATTTTGATATTCCCGTATTCGAAGGTCATATCAATGAGGATTCTTTGGAAAAATGGTTAAATTTTCCATAAGGTTATTTCTCTGTTCACAATTTTTCCAACAGAGAAAAGATCACCTTTGCACTCCTCAAGGCTCTCCCCCATGTCAAGCATTGGTGGGAAAATTATTGGGATAAAAATCCCATATGGGAGTCTGGAATATTTGGGGTCGAGCCCATTTGGGATTTTTTTACGGATGTGGTCAAGGAGCAATATTACCCTGTGAGAAACTATGATGACCAATACATGAGATGGACCATGCTGCATCAAAAGCGAGACCAAACAGTGTCAAAGTTCACAAATACCTTCCATAACTTGCGCACCAGGTTGTATATCAAAGACTCTGAGTGTCATCTAGATCTGAAATATCGTGGGTCTCTACATAGGTACATCCAAATTGAAATGGAGTTTCTAGACATCTCATCATTAGGAGTCACTTATAGATATGTTGTTGAAATTGAGAAGAAATTCAAACAACAAAACAAGGGAGAATTTGTATATGAAAATCCGCAACAACCAAAGTATCGTAAAGGAATCCCTAAATCATAGAATAGACAACCTCAAGACAACCAGTCCAATCCATAGGAAAATAAGACCAATGGGAAGACGGAGAAGGACACTAGGAAGTGGTGTGACTTCCAAAAAATCCCTTGGCACAACACTAATGAATGTCACTCGAAACAATCATTGGTGTTCAAGCTCAAAGAAACAAAGTTGATCCCCAACTTAGACTCTGATTCATACAACAATAAAAGGAGATAGATAATCGATGTAGAACCCACTATTAATGTCATGACCACAACAATCCAACTAGAAGAACCAGAGGATATTAAGGAGGGGAAGCACCTTTTCCATTCACATATGTGGGTGAAGGGGACCCCGCTACATTTTATTATTGATAGTAGAAGCCAGAAGAACCTCATATTAGAATAGGTCTTCAAGTAGTTGGATTTGATGAAAACACCACACATGTATCAATACAACATATAATGGCTTCACCAGGGACGATATCTTTGTGTCATCCAACAATGTCAGTTGTCATACGACATTAGGCCCTTCAAGGATGAGGTACTATGTGATGTTTTCCCACTGGAAGTCTATGATGTTTTGTTAGGCTAGCCATATTTTTGGAGGATTCATGTTGTTTATGAGTCTCAATATTGTGGCATCATTATTACTCTGGGGTGTCATTCCTACAGGATACCAGAAGTAGTTATGACTACTATGCCAACTAAATAGTGTTGCAAAGTCATCTCTCATACCACAAAATTTAACCTCTTCACAATATTTTTAGAAGAGAAGAACACTGCAACCACTGCAGCCTCATCCCAATACCCTTCTATCTAGTAGAAGTAGATCCGAAATATTGTATAAGAGCACCAATATATTCCTACTGCACCTACAGGGGTGCCTCAACTCTTCCCAATCAAACCAAGTTATGACAAATCCCTTAATGTTCTTCATATTGCACCTTCATTGACAGAGTCCTCCAACACTCAGGTAGATTATGCAATCAGATTGGTTAAACAGATCCAACCCCTCCAACAACAAGTTCATAATATCCTTCAACAAGCTAAGCAGGGAAACTTCTCCAGCAAGACAAGCAACTCACCAAGGTTCAAATTCAGTAAAAGATTTCTTGGGGACTTGACACAACATAGATCATTTCTTCCTAACAGGGGAGGATTGATCCAGGTGGAAATCAGTGGCCAACCACCTATTCCACTAACTCAAAACAAGGGTTTCCACCTTGGTAGTTTTTTCTACATTTTTTCAGGTCCTAAACTTCTGGGGTCGTTTTAATGCCCTAAACAATGTTTTCTAGGACCGCCACATTCACACTATAGGATTTATCTAGAGTGTGATGCCAAAATGTGTAGTCTTTGGGTATACCTTTCAAAAGATCTTTCATGTGCCCCAAAGATAGATCGTATGAAAAATTTACTCCCTTGGGAAGTTGGCGTACCAACTACCCCCATCGGGGTCCGCAAACATTTTGGTGTTTCATCTTCCGAGGTTAGGGTTTCAGATTTTATTTATGATAAAAAGGACTCTAGAGCCTCATTTTAATCATCATCATCTTCTTGTGAATGAGTGTATCCATCACATCTCTTCTCAGAGATAAGAAGCCACCATTTTAGTGAGTCAATCACTCTGTAATTTATTTTTTTTGTACATTCTCTCAATAATAAAAATTGTGCATTACTGTATCTTTGTGTTTATTGCACTAGTTTTGTGTATCTCGCAATATCTATGTATATTTTATTTTTTTATCTCCGCCTTCATTTCGTTCTCAAAATAATCTGGATAAGTGGTATCAAAGCAGGCTACTCCTTTTCATTTCTTGTGCATTTCCCTGACGAGATCGGGATATAGAGAGTTGGGTCTTGAGCTAATTTCCCTTGAGGATAATGTCTCTCGCTTTCCCAATCAAACTCCCATGACAGAAGAGAAGAGGAACAAGGGAGAAAAATATCCCATCAAGCCATTGCTCACAAAATCTCTTGCACAACAGAGGAACGAGATGTTGGAGAATTTTTCTTAAATCCTTCAACGATTGCCAATAATAAATTACTCATCTTTGTCAAGCAGTCTCTTTGGAGATGCTAATCCATTCAAGATACAAGTTAATTTTGATATTCCTATATTCGAAGGTCAGATCGATGCGGATGATTTGGAAAAATGTTTAAATTTTCTAGAAGGTTATTTCTCTGTTCACAATTTTTCCGACAGAGAAAAGATCACCTTTGTGCTCCTCAAGGCTCTCCCCCATGTCAAACATTTGTGGAAAAATTTCTAGGAGAAAAATTCCATAGAGGATTCTAGAATATTTGGGGACGATCCCACTTGGGATTTATTTATGGATGCAATCAAAGATAAATATAACCTTGTGGGAAACTATGATGACTAGTACATGATATGGTACATAGATACATCAAAAGAGGGAGCAAACAATGTCATAGTTCACAAATACCTTCCATACCTTTCGCACCAATATGGGTATCAAAGGATCTGAGAAAAATATGGTTACGAAATATCACAGGGCTCTACAGAGGTACATCCAAACCGAAATGGAGTTTATTTACATCTCATCACTAAGAGTCGCTTATAGATATGTTGTTAAAATCGAGCAGAAATTCAAACAACAGAACAAGTGGGAATTTGGATCTGCAAATCCGCAACAACCAAAGTATGGTAAAGGAAGACCCAAATCATATAATACCCAACCTCAAGACAACCATTCCAAGCCCCATGAAAATAATAGCAATGGGAAGATGAAGAAGGACAATGGGAAGTGGTGTGACTTCCACAAAATCCCTTGGCACAACACTGATGAATGTCGCTCAAAACAATCATTTTTGGTTGATCTCAAAGAAATAGAGTCGAGCCCCATTTGAGACTCTGATTTATACAACAATAAAAGGAGACAAATAATTGACGCATAACCCACCACTACTATCATGACCGAAATAGTAACACTAGAGGATCCTGAGGAGAGGGAGCACCTTTTCCATTCACAAATGTGGGTAAACGGGACCCCACTGCATTTTATTGTTGATAATGGAAGCCAGAAGAACCCCATCTCAGAAAATGTCATCAAGCAGTTGGATTTTCCAATAACACCACACTCTCATCCATACAACATCGGATGGCTTCGCCAGGGATGAGATCTCCATGACATCCAGTAGTTTAGCCTATCATACGACATCAATCCCTTCAAGGATGACATACTGTATGATGTTTCCCCACTGGAAGATTGTGATGTTCTGTTAGGAAAACCATATATTTGGATGTGTCATGTTGTTTATGAGTCTCGACCCCATAGATTCATTGTTACTATGGAGGGTCATTCCTACATGATACTAGAGGTAGTTATGACTATTGTTTCGAAAAAAAAAGTGTTACAAAGTCATCTCTCATACTGCAAAATTTATCCTGTTCACAATTTTTTTATCAGAGAAGGACACTACAACCACTACAGCCTCGGCCCAATACCTTTCTATCCAGTAGAAGCATATAAAAAATATTGTAGAAGAGCATAAAGATATTCCTACTGCACCTACGAGGGTGCCTCCACACTACCCAGTCAAACCAAGTTATGACAAATCCCTTCATGTTATTCATGTTGCACCTTCATCGACAAATTCCTCCCACACTCAGGAATATTATGCAATTGGATTGGTTAAACAAATCCAACCCCTCCAACAACAGGTTCATAACAGCCTTCAACAAGCTAAGCAGGGAAGATTTTCCAGCAAGGAAAACAACTCACCAAGGTCCAAATTAAGAAAAATCTTTCCCAAGGACCTGATGCAATGGATACCATTGCTTCCTAATGGGGTAGGATTGATACAATATAAAATCAGTGGCCACCCACCTATTCCACTAGATCAAAACAAGGGTTTCCACCTTGACAATTTTCTACATCTTTTCGAGTCCTAAACTTCTAGGGTCGTTTTGAGGCCCTAAACAACATTTTCTAGGCCCGCCACAGTCACGCTATAGGCTTTGGCCAAAGTGTTATGCCAAAATATGTAGTCCTCGGATATACCTTTCAAACAAGATATCGTGTGCCCAAAATTGAGATCGTATGCAAACGTTATGCCCCACGGGAAGTTGACGTACCAACTATCCCCATCGGGGCCCGCAAACCTTTTGGTGTTTCATCTTCCGGGGTTAGGGTTTTGGATTTTATTTATGATAAAAAGGCCTCTAGAGCCTTATTTTAATCATCATCATATTCTTTCCAATAAGCGTAGCCATCACATCTCTTCTCATAGATAAGTTGCCACCATTCTAGCAAGTCATTCACTCTGCAATTTTACAGTTTCTATACATTCCCTCATTAAAACAAATTGTGAATTATTATGTCTCTATGTTTATTGCCCTATTTCTATGTATCTCACAATATCTCTATATATTTCATTTTTATATCGCATCCTTCATTTCGCTCTCAAAATATTCTAGATCAGTGGTATCAGAGGAGGCTACTCCTTTTCATTTCTTGTGCATGTCCCTGCCGAGGTCAGGATATAGAGATTTGTGTCTCGAGATATATTCCCTTGAGAATAACCTCTCTCGCCATCCCAAGTGGCCTCCCATGGTGGAAGAGAAGAGGAATGAGGGAGAAGAAGATCCCATCAAGTTGTTTCTAGAAGAATCCCTCGTGCAACAGAGGAACGAGATGTTGGAGAATTTTTCCCAAGTCCTTCAACGGTTGCCAGCAATAACAAGTACATCTTCGTCAAGTAGTCGCTTTGGACATACTACTTCATTAAAGGTACAAGTTAATTTTGATATTCCCATATTTGAAGGTCCGATCGATGCAGATTCTTTGGAAAAATGGTTAAATTTGCTAGAAGGTTATTTCTTTGTTCACAATTTTTCCAACATAGGGGGGTGAATCAGTGACACAATAATTTTATCATTTTCTTTTATTTATGAAAATAGAATTTTGACACAATATTTTATCATGGAACCCAATTGGGAAAAACCACAAACGCTTTACTATTAACTGAAAAATTTGTTTTACATGTTACATAGAAGGAACATATTCTTCCTTTTCAATCAACACCAACTGATCATGATGCACCCATATCCTTGTTCACTAGAACTAACTGGTAGGAGTCTACGAACCCCTATTTAGTCAGCTACAACTGACAAGGAAGCACCAACTCCCTCTGCAGGCACCAACCTACCCTTGCACCACCCAACAACCCTTATTTTCTGAATATGGAAAAAACTTTTGTATCAAGTATTTACTGCATCTTTCTCTGCTCCTCTGATTTAATATATCTTCTGATTTGAACTACAGAAACACTTCTCACCACTCTTTCTCGTTTATATATTCTTCACAATGGCATGAGTGTTATACATTGTGTCCCTTTATTTGGACCATCACACCTCTTCATTTAACTTAACCATAATCATTGTTTTAACATTTTTATTGTGAAGGATTTTTCATAAATTTATCACAGTTATGGATCAATTTCGTCCTTTTAACTTGATACCAAATCTATGCATTTATTTGTAGAAATCGAGTTCTGCAAAGGCACTTCCTTCAAACCATTACATGTGACTGAGTGATACAAAACCACAGGCTTATAAATTTAGTGACGTATTATATCTTGCCTTTTTAATCTCTTATTCCATATGACCAATGGTGGTGACCAGACGCTAGGCCAAACGAGTGCTTGAGTGCTTATCAAATCAAGGATCATGATTTAATCCCCTGATGATATGGATGACAGTCAAGACTTTGGGACTTCGTCGAACAGATCGGATGGTTCACATTTATTTCCCATAACCAGATCAATGGTCATGTTCGATCCTTACACTTATCCTTTCATTTATTAATACGATGGTTGGGACTTAATCAAACATTTAGATGGATGGCCACCATTTACTTTGGGACTTCGTATATTATACTTACACTATCCTTCCACTGTAATATGATCAACGGTTGAGAATACACCCAAAATTATCTTCAGATTAGACGAATTGTGTCCACTTCGAGACTTCAGCATTCGATACTTCAGGACTTAGGGCATCTGCTAGTGGTGAAACTCCTGAAGTAAAACTCCCAGAGTGACGTAACTTGCTTACGTCACTTGATGACATGGCATGAGCCGAGTGTATATCACGTGTCACTCTGATTCTTGATTTTCTCGTACTTGAAATGTTGATTTCAACTTGACACTTGTCATTATCTGACTGTGCCACGTGTCCTTGCTTACATGGTCTGTCAATGTGGTTTGTCACATGTCCTTGCTGACAGGGTCTGCTAACATAGATCTCCCGATGTGACACATATTCATTTCCTTGATCTAACGGTCATTATAGCATCCAAAGGGTATCTTAGATCGACAGTTGAGAGTGACTTCAGAATTTTGGATTTTGAGACTTTGGGTATTTCGACATCTCAATTTCACAAATATTTCGAAGTGATATTCCCAAAGCATAACCTCCTCACATATTTAGACCTGAAGTGAATTATGTTCATTTGATCAAGATCTTAGATTGATGGCTCGATATTTCTACGATGCTTCTTTGCCTTGGTTTAAGTCTAACAACCCTCCATCTTTTCTTATCCTATCCTTCCACTTAAAGTGATCCGACAGCTAACAGATATTTGGATAATCAAATTCTCAATCATTTTTCCCCGCTTATATTATCCTTCCATTTAAGGTGATCCAACGGTCATGAAGACTCTCGAAGCAGATTAACGATCAAGGATGATTTCATAACCACAACTTGCGAGTGATTTAACTCATCACCCAAACTCCGTAATTTGAAGTTTTGCGTTGTTGGTGAGTCAACCACAATCATCGATCTTTGAAGATATAAGATCTAACGGTCCTGACTGATTGCGGGATTGGAAATAGCATGATA
>ML838178.1:18025-44657 GCA_009831015.1 Picea engelmannii | reverse complement strand
ATGATGTTCCAATTCCTTTCTTCAACCATTTGGGATAATTTATGTAGTGTTATTGTTATATAACATGTTGTTGGATTCCATGAACTACTTTTTTTGTCAAAATATCATTTTAAGTCATTCTCATCTTCTATTTTTTCTCCTAGGATAGGTTAGAAGTAGTTAGATTAGATTAGATTTCTTTTAGTTTTATTATCCTTAGGATTATTGAGAACTCTTTGGGGGGTTTTCAGTTGTATTTCCCATTTTATTTCTTTTAATTATTAGTGATGTGAGGCCCATAAAATTATGGAAAATGCTACACCACATGAGAGTATGTTTTATCGGACCTACCATCGCGCATTCTCCCTCATCTTCTTGATGGTCCATTCAAACCCATCAACATAAATGGCTCTAGGAGGAGGGCCATATGACATTATGAGACTGTTGAGTCAATCTTGTTAATTTTTGTTTTAATATACTAATGGCTCCATCCTGTATCCCCTTATGGAGGTGTTGTTTTGAGACTGTTCCTCCCAAACACCCTAGAAAAATTTCACATTTCTTGTCACAACTTAGATTTTATGCAGTAAAATATCTACATATTAACATGCTTTACATTTCTACAAAATTTGTTTTTCTCATAATATTACTGATGGAAATGCCATTTGTAGGTTGTTCACTCTCACTTTTGTAGGTCGGGTTAAAATTTGGTGTGAGACTTTTCCAGTCGCTTCTATTCACACATGAGAATAATTTATACATGAATTTTTGCGTGCTTTTAAGAATTATGATAATGATAATTTGTGTGTGTAAATTTTAGAGATTAAGAATGGAAATGAATCCCTTGAATATTGTTTTTTCATATTTACTCATCTTTGTTGTAGGTTTCCTTTAGATCATATACCCTCTAACCATGATCTATGATTCCCTTCCTAGTTTCTCTTATTAATGAAACACACAAATCAATGGATGAAAAATCTAAATCACGTTTTAATCTTTTTTCACATGTTGATTTGGATTTAACTGAAAATGTTGTGAATGCTAATCCTTTATATGGACTTCATATGTATGGATCATTCTTTAATATGGGGGATATATATCAGATAAATAATTATTTTCTAGAATAAATATATGTATCCTCTCATCACTCCATTCCCCCTTTCTTTCCTTGGGGCGAAAAATAGACCTCTTGTGTTGTGAATTCAATTTCATATTTTTTTGTAGTTGTCGAAGAGGAGGATTTTATTTTTGATAATGGGACACCTTGGGTCACACCAATGGTTATGTTAGGCTCTCATTAACCTCTCCATTCTTTCCCATCACAAGAAATAGAGGAAGCTATGGAGAAAAACTTGAATATTGATCATTTTGTCAATGAAGAAAATATGAAGACTCTTGAAATGAATTCTTCCTCACCCATGGGTAATTTGAAATTAATTTCTCTCGATTTGAATTGTTCTACATTTATGAATTATCCCAGTTCAAGTGGCAAATAGAAATATTGTTTTCTTATTGTTGATAGATCATTTATTGAAACCTCTTGTTCTAATGATTCTTGTGATTTTCTCCTAGCTTTTAAACATGAATATGTTATGAATATATTTCATATTCTCATATTGTGTAGGAGAAAAACAATCACACTGATCATTTCACTCAAGGAGAAGAAATAAACATCTAATACATATCTCTCTTATCCCAACAGTCCACTTTTTGTTTACAAGAGGAAAAACATCTTGAGGAAGAATGTGTTGATTGTTAACCATGCCTAGTGTGGAGCCCACCAATTCACAAGAAATAAAAAATGTGCTTAAAGAATATGATCCAGTTGGATATTGGTGGCCACCCACATGTTCCAAATTCAACCTAGCTCATCTTAACAGTTTTTCAGTTTAGCACATTTCTCTATAATGGGGACATTTCTTTGTAATTTTGGATTTTGCACTTATGAGGCTATCCTGAAGCCCTCACAACATCCAAGAGGATATTGGTGGCCACCCACCTATTCCAACTGGCTTATTTTATAAGTTTTTATGTCAATACATATTTCTATACTTCCATGGGCATTTTGAGTCTCTAAACAATTTTTTCTTGGATTTCCACAATCAAACTGTAGATAGAGTCAGAGTTTGACAACATAATGCATAGTTCTCAAAATGACCTTTCCAAAATGTTATCACATGCCTAAAACGTAGATCGTATGAAAACGTTATGACCCTGGGAAGTTAATGTACTAAATTACCCCAACGAGGCCCATTTGAATTTTGGTGTTTCATCTCCTAGAGTTGGGTTTTGGGATTTCTAAGATTTTGGCATTCATGTTCATCATAAAAATATCCTTCACAGACTCATTGTAATCATATTCTTGTGAATGATCGTATTCTTCACATTTCTTCTCAGAGATAAAGTTGACACCATTCTAGCGAGTCTTGCACTCTGTATTTTTACAGTATCTATATATTTATTTCATTAATATAATTCATGTATTGTTTTATTTCTCTTTTTCATTGTAATATCTCTTCTTTCATTTCGTTCCAAAAATAACTTGGATCAGAAGAGGAACTGCCATTCAAGGAGTCACTTTCTGAAAAAAATTCTTGTTCTAAAGAGGCTTTTCATTCTCTTAATTCTTCCACTTATTTCTATTTATATCCTAATATTTTTAATGGTTTAACATTTTAGGAAGCCACCCATTATTATATTCAAATGAAATCAATAAGGATGAACCCTTTTGAATTTCTTGATGGTGGTAATGTGCATATGGAAGATAGAGAGGATAAGGCCTCTTCCCATGAATTTATTACAATGAGACCTTATCAACCTTTTCCATGGGATGAAGAGGATTATGTAGTGATTGTTTCTCAAAAGATGTCTTCTTATTTTTCTTCTTCAGTTTTGATAAAAAAGTGAATCTTCTTATTCAAGTAGGCCTTTGTTGAATATTGTTAATACTAGTGAATCTCAACTATTTTTTGAAGATATATCTCATACCATGGTTTGTCCTAATCCATGCATATCATTTGATATCACTAGTCTATATAAAGTAGATGGTTACTTGAAGTGTGATTCCAGGGAGAATTTCCATGATAGTGAGGCACTTTAGTCTACAACGATGGTTATGTCAGGACCTCATTATTTTTGTTTGTTTTCTGGGATAAACAACTTTATTTGCATGAAGATTCTCTCACCAACAACTTCAGCGTGGAAATACAGTGGCAGTGTTGCAACGACATTTCTATTGGCTGAAACTATGACAGGATGTTGGAAAGTATATCCGGTCCTGCACTACCTATGCCATTGCAAAAATGACCATTAAGAAAAAAGGCCTATACATGCCTCTTCCTACTATCAATAGGCCTTGGGAATCCATATCAATGCACTACATGTCAGGACTTTCATCCACCAAGTGGGGAAATTACTGTATTTTTTTGGTTGTTGATTTCTTTTCCAAGATGGCAATTCTGGCCACCTACAATAAGAGCATCACAATGGACTCCATTTCCAATATCTTCTTTGAATGAGTGTGGGTCCGCTTTGTGATCCCCAAAACCATTATCTTATATCAGGACAGTCAATTACTGCACATTCTAGTTTAGCCTCTAGTCACTGTTGGACACCAAGATGAGCAAGTCCACTACCTTCTACCCCTATATGGATGGAAAAACTAAGGTCATCAATTGGATGATCATGCACATCCTAAACATGTACAATTCCAGGAACCCCTGTACCTCGGATGAGAGTCTTCCATGTTTTCAACACAAGTACAACAGAGCCATACATAGAACAACCAACCACAACCCCTTTCTGGTGGGGTTGGGATTTCAACCATTGGGTCCCATGGATGTTGCGCTACCCCTTGTGACCACCTAGGAAGACTCGTCGCATGCTCCCACAGGAGATAAAAAATCCACCTAGTTCATTAATCATATCCAACACATCCACCAATAGGTTCTTGATATTTTGCAGAAGTCCAATTCCAAGTACAATCAACACCATCATCAACATCAGGTGCCACACCAATTTTAGTTGGGAGACAATGTCTGGTTGCACTTGCAAAAATGAATACCTTACAGGGCCTCATCAGAAGCTTCATCCACTCCGTTATGGACCTTACACTATCACCAAGGCTATGGGTAACAATTCTTTCAATATCAACCTTCCCCCCTTCCTTGTATTTCACTAAGTGTTCAATGTGGACCTCCTTCGACCTTATTTTCCACCATTAATGGATACTTAAGAGATAGAGGAACAATTGAAACCAATAGATATCAAACCTAACTACATGAAACAAGCATCCACTGATCATATCATGGAAAAATAGGTCAAGGGCACTGGTCGGCAGAGGATCTAGCTTTATTGGGTTGTCAAAGTAGTGCATCTCTTGCACCAAGGCAAGTGGCTCACCCGGGGCCAAATTCAACAAAAAATTCCTCATCTAATGGGGTAACTCAATGCAATGGATACAATTTATTCCTAAGGGGGAAGGATTGATCCAATAGGATCTTAGTGGCCACCCATATTTTCCAACTAGATCAAATTTTTTTTTTGGCAAGTTAATGTTTTTAGCAGTTTTTCATTTCCTAAACTTCTGGGGCCATTTTGAGGGCCTAAACATCTCTTTTTCATGATAGAGAACCTCAATTATAGCCAAAGGATTTGATTGATCCACCTAAATGAATATCATCATCGATACCTTTCCAGCAAGCTATCATTCTCTCAAAATGAATATCGTATGGAAATGTTACGACCTTAGGAAGTTGATGTACTAACTTACCCCAATGAGGCCCACATGACTTTTGGCACTTCATCTCCTAGGGTTAGGTTTTTTGATGTCTATATTTTTGGAATTCATTTGCATTGTGAAAAATTTCTTCAGATCCTCAATCTACTTATCTTCTTGTGAATGAGCGTAGCCATCACATCTCTTCTTAGAGATAAGTTGCCACCATTCTAGAAAGCTTGTTTTTAGTCTGCATTTTACAATTTCAACATATTTCTT
The DNA here is from genome assembly GCA_009831015.1 of Picea engelmannii. Classification (NCBI taxonomy): domain Eukaryota; kingdom Viridiplantae; phylum Streptophyta; class Pinopsida; order Pinales; family Pinaceae; genus Picea; species Picea engelmannii. Next base: position 39,682 of record ML838178.1, on the reverse strand, counting down.
ATTTAATAGAAGTCAATTTTTATTTTATCTTTTTTATTGTTCACAATTTCTTTATGTTAATTTTATAAGTCCGTTGTTTCATTTTGTTTTGCTCCTCAATCTGGATCAAACTTCTGGTTAGAGGCAATTGAATCATAACACCTTTTAGTTCATCGATTACCTTAGCCTTTGTTCTGTCTGGTTGGATAATGTGTGGTTCAATTTTGGAAGGGGTGGAATTCAACCTCTTAACACTTATAGATCCATGACATTTGAGGATGCACCAAAATTAAATAAATAGTTATGCGAATTTATGTTGTAAATTTCAAAAGTTAACAAAAATGACAAGATAGATGATCGAGGTTTCCTATTAGCAGACACTATGTTTACATTAGACTTCTTTATCTCCCCAGAGCCCACTTTTCTAGTGCTTGGATTTGGTTTTATCATAGGTTTGTAATTGTCCTTCAAGAATTGCAACAAAAGGTGTTTTTGTTGAGGAATTTTGCATAAATCCATGACATAAATATTTTATTTTATCTTTTTTAGATCTTCTAGCATGTTATATTCTAGTTTTGATGTTTCCTGAGTCTGAAATTTTGGGGCAGATCTAAGTAGCGGGGTTGGCTGAGTCGAAGAAGTGGTTCTTTTTGGAATTTTGGGAGCTTGGGATATGATAGGTATATTTTGTGTGATAGGTCCCTTTCTCCTCATTTGGACTGTCACTAGACTCATTTTTTGTGACACTTGATGTTTGATCATTGGGTGTTCATTCCGGGTACATCAATCCATGAAAAAAATGGCTAACAAATTCATGACAGTCATCTATAGGGGTAAATATTTCTCTGAATGGTTTTCTTGATGATAACTGAAAAAAGGAATCTGGGGCTACTTCACCTAATTCGTTGTTTAAGTTGGTCGGAGGAGGCTCAATAGTCTTGTAAGGTGATCATTTTATAAATAAAGGTTTGTAAGCCCTAGGATTAGACATCCCTTCCCTTGCATTCATATTCATGTCTATGATCATGTTAGATAACGTATCAACCATTCTTTGTAGAATTTACATATTTGCATTGTTCTTCTTGGAACTTTTTCTCCTCTTCTCTACCTGATGGTTGTGTCAGCAAAAGTCCTCTTCTAGATGGTTGTTACGTTTCCTTTTTTTGGTAAGGTGGTCTGTCTATATTTAGAACCTTTCATATGGAATCCAATCATTTTGGCCTCCTAAAAATTCTCATCCAAAGTAGGTTTAGAATCTCTTTTTATGAAAATTGAGATAGAGGTTGGTAATTCATTTTCATATCCCTCAATTTTTACCTTCTAAGAGGGATTATAATCAAGTTGAAATTTATTAATGATTTTTGTAAACCTCTCATTAAAATATTTTAACTTTTCAATAGGAAATATTTCAGGAATTTTGTCCATTTGTTTATGGAACCAGACAGGATGTTAACATACCATGTTGAGGATGAATACTCAAAAGTGTATGGGAAAATTCTGCATACAACATCTTCATGTTGCACGTTCATCAGTATTATTGCTAGTATGAATTTTTCTATATGGTCTTTAGGCAGTCCAGAGGTTTTTAGGTCAAATTTGGGAAGAAGCTTCTTTGGGTTCCTAGGTAAGTTATGAAACCATATTTATATGACCAAAGAATCCCTAGACAAACATGAATGTTTATTTGTAGGTTGATTATTACCCATATGGATGTTTTCATTGTTATCTCCCATGTCGTCTGATTCATCATCTAAATATCATGAATTGGAACCTACTTATTCAGAGTTAGAATTGTCAAATTTAGGGTAGGTACTTTCTCATGGGGTAATAACTGGAGTTTCAAGAATAAAATTGAGAGGTTGATCTATTTCACTCAAAGATAAATCTACCAATTCCTCAACCATGTGGAAAAAGTTATGATTGTAATACCCCCAGGTTAGTGCCTAGTGTAATTGTAAACGTATGTTTATAGGCTCGTGAGCCACAATATTATAGGCCATAGTGCCTATGTGATTATTAGGCCAGGGAACCTAGATTGCTAAAATTTCAATGTGCCTATATTGTAAATTGTAAGCATACTCATATTATTAATAAAATACATCACTGCTGCAGACCGGACAAACAAAATAGATGGGGGGATAAACTCCACTAGAAGGGGAAAGGGGGTTAAGATTCTAGAAAGGGGGCTTAAGCCCAAATGAATATTATTTTAGTATTCCTAAAACTTAAAGCATGGATATAAATTGATATACAGTAAGTTTCTAAATTAGGGAAAACGAAGTTCCTTGAGTGTAATGTGTCATAAAGGGAACATGCAAATGGATTTAATGCATTTTCCCATCATTATTCTCATCATGCGGAGGATTTCCTCATTGTACTATACCATCCATACACTCATTTTTCCATCATTGTACATGTGCATGGTATTGTTGTTGTTTAAGAAGAGGGTTTTCAGGCCCGTCTTCTATTGAAGAAGTGGGTTTTCAAGCCTGTGGGTTGTTGAAGAAGTGGGTTGTCAGGCCCATGATAATTTTCTCCAGGTGAGAGAATTTTTGGTATTTGATTCCCAAGGTGCCAAGATGAAGCGACGGGGCTCCAAAACTCCCTGTCTGGCTTGTTTGTGAAGCCCCCAGAAGGGAAGTGGGGTAACCTAAGTATTGTTGGGCAGAGAAGCAATACACTTTCTAGGGTGGGACAAACAAGCATGGGATGAGGGATTATAGGTTGGTTGCTAGAGTTGGCACCTGAGTCTAATATTTAATATTGTTTGAGAGACCTTATATTGGATTAGGATTCCCTTTTCCTTGGTAGAGTTTATCCCCAACTCAGGGGTGACCCACTATTGAGAGTTATGAGTAGTGTGGTCTATGGATGGGTGGAACGTGGAAGGTCTGCATCCAGTTAGTTTTTTTACAACATATATGTGTCCTGATGAGTATTATTTTGTTGTCTCTGTTGTAATTATTTTTACATGTTGTTTACTTTGTTTAATGTATTATTTCTATTTCTACTATGTTTATAACTGAGTTAAATTCATTTTTTTTTTCTCTTTTATAATTATATTTGAAAATATATGTTGTTAGGAATCAATTCTTGTTCACATGAAGAGAAATTTTGTTGAGTTGTTGTTAATGCAGATATTACAAAGTGGTATCAGAGTTCCAAGTTTCAACACTGAGCCTAGATGGGACAATTAATGGAGTGCGGAGCTGAAATTTGTAGAATAAGCATACTGATGATTTGACATAATGATGTATTCAAGAATTATGCAATTCGTTTGTTGAAATTACAACAATAAAATTAAGAGAAATTTCATAAACAAGTTGAGGGAATTTAAATTCCAAAATTTTACTTGTAACCTGAACAAATTTAGGTCTATGGACAACTGAGTTTCAAATTTACAGGGCAATGAGGTTGGAATTTGTAAATCTCCTCAATTCATGAATTAATTTGAGGAAAACTCATACCAAGGAATTTTAATCGGTCGTGCACACAATAAATTAGTTGTTTCAAAGGTTGAATTGTCATTTATTGGGGAGAAAATTGGTTGTATTTTAGAATCACAGTACAACCACAATATAGTTGGAATTGATTGGGTTAAATTGGGAAAAAGCCCCAATTTCCACAATTAGATTCATGGAGATTTTAAGGAAGTTTTCCAAGGATTAAAATTCCCCAAATTGAATATTAATATGATCATTTTCAGAAGAATAATGGGTCAAATTGTAGGTTGCAGAGCACCTTGGTGCAATTGGGTGACATTGAGAAAAATTCCCAATTTCGGTGGTGGAATTATGGAGACATTCGATAGGGAAGGGTTTGAATTTTTTTTGCCAATGTTAATTTGGTATACATATGAATATAATTGGTATTATTTAACTATATGTAGAGCTTCAATGGAGGTCAATAAAATATAATTTCAAATTGGTTATTTTGGGCATAATTGGGAAAAATTTGAAAACAAAAGGAATTAGAAAAAATTGGGTATTTTTTCGTTTCGTGACGTCATCTTGACATGGAGGCCATGTGTCATATCATTTCTCAAAGAAGAAATCATCTCCTTGAAAAACCAACTTGAAGAAGGAAAGAGGGTGGAAGAAGTAATGAAAATATAGATGATAAAGAAAGAAAAGGAGTACGAGAATCTTGAAGAAGAAGTCATGTCATTTAGAGTTGATGTGAACAAGCTCAACAAGAACTTAAAAAATTCTCAAGTGTTAGAAAACATTCTCAACAATCAAAGGCCATATAATGACAATTCTGTACTAGGATACAAGAAAGTTCATTTTGAGGAAGGATGAAGATCCATGACTAAAGAAACAAAAAAAAAAGTTATGCAGAAGTTCTCAAAAGAAAGAATCATGTTCAACAAGAGTCAGAAAGGAATGCATACAAAATACCTTCTACATTCAAGCAACAAGGAAGCTTCAACCATCATGAAGGAAGCCAACAAAGAGAGTATTGTGATCAACAAATGAAGGAATTTAGGAGGACTACACCACAAAGACGATTATTCACTCTTAGGTATCGAAATTTCTTTTTGGGTCATTGTTTTACATGTACCAACTTTAGACATAAAGTTGTAGATTGCAGAGAATATGCGAGAAATGTTAAATAAATATATGGTTATGTGGCTCTCTCCAATATTGAATGCTATAAATTCCACAATTATGGTCACATAGATCGAAATTGTATAAGTGTGATAGAGCCTCCTATGAAGGAAAGCATTGATGTCATATACAAAAAGATTTAGACAAGAAATGAACAACAAGAAGAGCGGGTTAATGAAGACTAGGTCACATATATCTTACTCAAAAAACATTTAGCATCGCAAGATCATGATGAATCTACAGGAAAAGAGGAATATATTAGAATCCGATAAGAGGATGAAGAGGAAGAAGTCATAATTTAGGAAGAAGATGAAAAGAATGTGAAAATTCAGGAAGAAGAAGATGTCTCCATAGATGAAGAGGAAGATTGCTCCACATCTGAGTGGCTATTTTTTTGATCCATCCAGATTAGAGACTACTAGTAAATATGACTATTGAAGAGGGGGAGTCTAAGAAACAACTCTACGTATTAGAGAACTATCTTTTGAGCAGTCTGAAGTGATGAAATATTTTGAGAAGTCAGTTTTAGAAGTTTTTGATGATAGAAGTGCATATTGTCTAGTGAAAGTTTGATTGTTTGAGGGGAAACTTTCAGAATACAATCCCATGCATGTATCAATGAAAGTTACGAATAATATTAGTGCACACTTTTTAGGAAGATATTCATATTGATTATTCCATGCATGTATTCAGATAGGGACATATTCAATAATGGATTGTTTCATATATGTAGAGTCTGATTTTCATATTAAGTAGTAAGGAATATGTTGTGATCAGTTGCAGCATATGGGTCAACATTGTATGCAATTGAGTAGTAGACTAATGGATTGTTTGTGACATATTGACAAAGACGAATTCATGAGACACTTGGTAGGTACAAAATGCATGGATCCAAGATGATGCATAATAGTGGATGGAAGAATATTGACAAGTGGAATCAGTTAGTCACAAAAAGACAAGAAGTGAAAGGCACAAAAAAACAAGGAAGATAAACCATAAGCATAAGATATGTCATCATAAGGAATTTGTTGAATGATGTGGTCATTAATGTGAACTTGAAAATCCATGAAGAATTGAATATTTGAAGTCAAGTAACTTTGAAGTCTTTTTATATATGTTAGTGAATTACAAGAGGAAGCACCAGAAGAGAGCGTAATGTCCCACTCTTGCACGCATTGTGCAAACTTATTATTTGAGGACACTTTCTCCCAAGTGATCTGAATTATTATACTTTTGAACATTTTTATTATGATTATGAGGCATTATGAATTGATGACATGTTATTTGGCTACATTAACATAGACAGGTGCTATTGACTTGGTTTTCCTGAGTTTGTAGGATTTTGGACCTCGAGGATGCAAAGGCATCGATGGAACCCCTTGGACTCCAGATCGATTCAGGGAGTGAACTATTGGGGGTTTGATTGTTGTATATCTGACATTTGCACATTTGATTAGATGATATGATATTGGATACTATATATGACATGATTCATTGATGATATAGGCTGACAATATCTTGTCGACCTAACTCACATGTGGAGTATAGGGGTCATGCATGACTACTAGAGACGTTGAGGGAATGGTGTAGATATCATCCCTGCCACAACCTACTAGCACTCTTGTCGTGGCTCAAACTATAGGTTAACGATTACCTAGTTCGAGAATACCCACGATGCCATGAGGGCTGAATACGACAGTCACTCACGATGATTCTAAGTGGCGCGCAATAAGGAAAGGGACTTATTCCTTAGAGGCCCTTAGTCTCCCACAAGATCACCCAGTAGAGTATTGACTCCAGGGGTTTTTAATGTCTACCAAGTCAGTCAAGAGGCAAATGACACACTTGGAGCACGTAGGGCATCCTGAAGGGAACGTTTCACAAGAATAAATGGAAAGAGGCGAGTGACACCCTTGGAACATGTAGTGTGTCCTGAAGGGCACGTCGCGCAAGAGAAACATAAAGAGGCGACTGGTACCCTTGGAGCACCTAGTGCGTCCTGAATGGAATCTCATGTTGTTAATTAATAAATGAATAAACCTAGATGGATTTAGGACGAATAACATGATAATAAAAAATTAAAACAATTTCCCTAATAAAATGTCACCCAACCTTGAAAACTAAAATCTAGGTCTAGGTGAAACTTGCGGTAAAAGAAAAATTTGTATGTAATATATATATATATATATATATATATATNTCGTGTGTCGAGAAGGGGGTAAATAAATCTTTTAATTTATAAAAATCTTTTGGGGGAAAAAAAATAAAAAAAGGGGAAATAATTGTTTTGTCACTTATGCTAATTAAAATTGATTAATTCAAAAGGAAAAAGGGAAAAAGTTAATTTTCTATGCCTGCCAAATTGAGTTTTAAATAAAAAGGGGAAAGAGGGAAATCTAAAAGATTTAGGAAACTAGGAAAAAAATGGGAATCATAAAAAGAAAGGGGAAACAGAAGGAAAAAGCATAAAGTCTAACTTAGTAAGGTATCTAGCATTTAAGAACTTTCTAAATTAAACTCAACTAGTAAATTAGTAAGGGGGGAAGTCATTAAAACTTGTAAGGAAATATGGGGACACCTAAGAGCGATTCTATGAGTGACTTTAGGTGAGTGAGGGAAATGAGGATAATTAATTAATTTATGGAGGAGTGAAGGGGATGGGTGACAAATGTACGGGGAGGATTTTTGTGAATTAAATTATTAAAAATAAAATTAAATGGGAATTAGGGAAAGTAAATGACTTAGAAACTCTATATAATGGAGGGAGGAGAAGGATGAAGGATACCTTCTATTTGTGTAACGTTACACTGCAGAAATTCAGACTTGACTGACTTAGCTTGTCGGAGTTGGGATACCCAACTCGGTGAGGAGTGGTAGCTTGGAATTATGAGGTGAGATGGGAGCTAGCTGATTCTCTCGTCAGTGTGCATGGCCCCTTTACGTCTCAGGGGGCTAAGGGGGAAGAAGATTTCCCCTAGCATTGGTTGGGAGGTACCAGTGAAGTCTCATTGGTCGGCAAGCAGGAGCTGCATGGAGCACGCGGGACAACAAATCAAAGCGGGCGACCTAGGCTATGATACACTTCCTTTGTTTCTGCAGGATAGATTGTTAGTATACTTTATGCTTTTAGTTATGTATTTAAATGGGTGAAGAAAATGATTGACCTATCATTTTATTCATAACTGAATCTCTCCCATAGCCTTAATCTCATTTTTTATTGATCCCCTTAGCTTTCAATCCTTGATTGTAGTGACTTTCCTATGGTTATTGATTGTAATGATTTACGGTTCTTTTTTTTCTTCTCCTTCACCCCTAGCTCATCAGTCCATGCCTGAGAAGTCAGCCAGGAGTCGGATCTAAAGTCATCACTTCATTGTTAATAGACCTATGGATCGAAACACCCTTCTTTTTTGTGCATGGATGATGAGCGATGGATGTTTCTGCCCATCCATGTAGCCCTGTGTTTGTTCTAGGTAGAGTGTTGTCTTGCGCCTTGATGCGGATAATTGAGCTGACATTTTATTGATTGATGGTGAAATTTTATCTTTTTTTTGTCTGCGTTTTTCCCCTTGTTACTCTGGCGATTGCCATTTTTTTTTATTTTAGACCATAAGTGTTACATTTTAAGACTACAATTTTAATAACCACTGAGCTTTAGAACCACGATTTCTTTACCTCTTGACTGGAAGGAACTCGACAATGAAATTGGGGCAGCGAATTGTAAATCATTTTCCTAACATTTTTTTTACTAATGTATATTCTCCAACTGCGTATTATTGAGTTGTGGATAGGTTACATTTTTTTTATCTCTATGATGTATAATCATTACCAGCACGTTTTTCTCTTCATTATTGAATGGTTTTTCTCTTACTGATACTCATTTTTATTTCTTTATTCCCTATGATATCAATTATTTAGTTTTAATTAGTTTCCATACTGCGGAATGATTTTCATGGAGGAGTAATATTTTCCTATTGGCTGCGCCTTACTTATGCTTGGACGAAGTTGGCATTTTCCTAAGTCTTCTTATTTATTTAATAACAACGAATCATATACTTCTTTCTATAGTGTATAATGTACATCGACTTGAAGTAATGGCAATGCGAGCATGTCAATGGTGAATACGATTATGTTAATGACAATGCGACTACTTATTTATTAATGACAACAAATATATAACTCCATTGTAGTGTGTTTTGTAAAACAATTTTCCTTTGTCAAGTTCGCGAGTTTTCTTCTTACCTGATGAGGTTACCCTCCATAAGATTGAGTTGGCATTCATTACTACCCTGTGATTTCTAAAGGGGTTTCCTTGCCTGAATTTTTTCTTTGCATTTTTACTTGAAGGCGCCTCATTGCATGTATTTACTTATATGATTTTTTTTGCTTTTAAGACAGCTCTAGTTGCCTATGTGCCTGTAATTTTCCCATGGTATGCACTTTGTTACTCACTTACCTTGGGTCTGCTTGATTACCCTCTCTCAAAGTGTATTTTCATGTATTAATGGCCTATGTTGGGTGCGTTGTCATATGTACATTACCTGCAAGTTAACTAACAACCAATGCATAAATTGATTAAACACATTATATATTTAGTGATATTTATTTAGATTACCTGGTGACTATGCGATCTACACACATTTCATTTTTAATTGACATCCAGTGATTAAATTTGATTAAACACATTATATATTCAGTGATATTTATTTAGATTACCTGGTGACTATGCGATCTACACGCATTCCATTTTTAATTAACAACCAATGCTTAATTTGATTAAAGATGCATTTTATATTTAGTTGTATTGTATTTAGAATGCCAAGTGACTTATCAATCTACTCACATTTCATTTTATTTCTGACAGCCAATGAGTAATTACATAGTAGTTATAAAACATTGTAATTTTACATTCACTTACACAACAACTTCATACCCTTTAGACAACCACCTCATGCGTTTTATGATGTCAATAGTTGACCAATGTATTTATCAAAGAACTTAATTGGACACCAATTATAACTTGTATATTCAAGTTTCAATTAATAATTTATACATCCTTGTCATTTAAGTTAAATTGGTTAAATATCGGATAGTTATTTCTGAAATCAATGTCATTTTTGGGGTAGCATAGATCACCTTTAAAAATGTTAGGAATTCAACCTTTTTTTAATGAATAGTGTGTATTGTTGACAAGTGTTTTGATTTGGTTAAATGCCTATTTTAGTTCACCTTTATGATAACTTTGATGACAATAGTAATGATAAAGGTCCACTCCTTCACCCCTAGACTTCTTGCTTGATGGATATCAGGATGCGTTAGATATCATGATGATGGCTGTACTAGTATTTTATCTTGCGCAAGCATAATGGACAAGAGTTTAGTAGATGCTCAGCTAAAACCTTACTAGCCTTTACTTTTTAGTAGTTTTGCGCCTCACACCTTAGGTTGAGCTGGAAGGGGTGATTGGTCTATCTATACACCACAGGTTTCCTTGTAGGAAGCAAGAATCCTCTGGTCCTTCGCACAATTTAATTAGAGGGCTATCTTGCGTCTTGTCTACCCATTGCTTGGGGGCACAGGTGTAGTCTTCCTATCAGTTATTTTGGCTCCTAGTGTGTCGGATTATCTGGAGTCCTCGGTCTAGATAATATGTGTTGTGCCAAGGTTATTGACGCATCTGTTTCCCGGGGATGACATGATTCCTGATGAGGGTATCATGGCACACCCTATTGGATAGTAGTGAATGAGAACTTGGACGAAGTCAGTGCATTATGTGTGAGTGTTGTCGAGCATTGTATGTTTCCTTTAGAACATGGGTCGAATGCCTTCATGCATTTGGTTAGTGTGCCTTGAAGTTCTAGCCAAGTTCGTCAAGGCCATTGTGTTGGGGGGGNTGTCCCTTAGTCAGGCAGGTAGTCATTCCTCCTTGTTGTCCTACACATGTTTTTTCCAGTTTCCCTTGTGTCAGTGAATGGATTCATAATTGTTGTTGCCTATTCTATGGGTGTGGTGCTCACTGTTAGTTGTTTCATTTAGTTATAATCGTCATTGTTTTCTTGTTTTTTCCAAAACATTTTCACTTATTCTTTTCTTGTAGACGTAACAGAGGGGCTATTACATATGGTATTACAACATGTTCAACCTGCGACTTGGGATCACTATGGCTTTCGTTGATGTGATTTTTGATTATAATGTTGCTAATTAAGTTGTTTTTTATTTGTGCAGTTAAGCATGGTTAGAGGAAACCACAGAGGTAGACGACGAGGTGTTAGGAGGAGGCATGATGCCTCCTGCAGAATCCACACTAGAGGAGTCTAACCCCCAAGGAGATGAACAAGTTGTCAGGTAGGAGAAGATAACGGTGGGTGATGTGGGGCTGATGAGGTATTTTTAGCGGATGTGTAAGGCATTGATCAACCATTTGGATAGATATAAGGCCAGGGTACTGATACCACCTGAGGGTCCGCTGCATGCCTCGGTTGGTACTGGTAGAGTTCCCATGAACTTGAGAAGGTTAAATTTCTTGAGTTCTTTGGTGCAGCAGACGACATGACCACCAAGTCATGGTTGGAAAATATGGATATTTTCTTTGTGCTTTGCGTCTATACCTCCAACATGAAGGTCCACATGGTGGTATTTCAAATGAAGGGGAGTACTCTTCTATGGTGGAAGATGCTCCTTCCACAAATGAACATGGTTGTTGAAGACGTGTCATGGGAACTATTCAAGGAATGGTTCCGAGAGAGGTACCTATCAGAGGAATTCATTGAGCATCAGCTCAACAAGTTCAACACCTTATGAAAGGGAGACCATATAATGCCTGAGTACGAGGCCCATTTTATGGATTTGATTTGGTATGCTCCTCATCTTAATACTAAGAAACATAAGGTCAACAGGTTCGTATTCGGCCTTAATGATAGCATACGTGCAAAGGTTAGGATTTTGATGCCTCAAACCTTGCATGATGTTGTCCAGAAGGCCCTCATAGTAGAGGAGGAGCTTGTTAGTGGGGGTCAAAGCAGGATTCTAGTGAGAGCAACAGAGCAGGTGTCATCTGGTGTGTAGTAGCATCAGACACTAGCCATACATACTCTAGGATATCGTGGCTTCCAGAGGGGATGCACTTTCACTACACCTAGGTGATTGGCGCCTCAACAACATACACCTTATCAGAGACCACAACATCAACAACAACGTCGACCGCAGCAACAACAATTTAGGCCTATTCAGTAGAACATACCTAGATTCCAGGCCGATGGGCCGTCATCTTCTACTTCGGGTACTAGGAGTACTGGATTGAAGAAGGGGTGTTGGACATGTGGGGAGCCACACTACCAACGCGACTGCCATGTGGAGAGGACTAGAGTGTATGGATCAGCTGGAACCACTACCATGGGAGATATGGGGAAGGCCCATTGGATTCATGCAATGGTTAATAACCTCCAGGAACAACACCAGTCAAATGTGCTCGAGATATCACGTACCGTCGTTGACCAGACCATTAGTATTTTGATAGATCCTAGTGCTACCGAGTGTTTCATTTTTGGTGTAGCGCTAAAAAGGATTAAGGTGAAGGTAATCGAACATGATGATTTTAGCTTCATAGAGATGGCTTATGGAGCTAAATAGAAGGTTGGAGGAAAGTTTACAGGATGCACCCTCAACCTGGGAGAGTTTCTCACCAGGGACAACCTGTACATCACGATATTAGGATCTTATGATGTCATGATTGGTATGGACTGGATGGAATCGCATGAGGAAATACTCAACTATAAGACAAAATGGTTGAGTTTGGTCGAAGATGAGGGACACATATGCATGATTGTGGGACGAAACCAGGGATTTTCCCTAAGGTTCATCTCTTCCTTGCAGCTATAGAAGAGCATGCACAAGGGATGTAAGCTATATGTGATCCTTGCGTTAAACGAAAAGGGAGTAGCGGAAGGTTTAGAACACCTTCTGGTGGTGCGATATTTTGTGGACGTCTTCCCAGAGGAGTTACCTAGGATACTGCTAGAGAGGGAATTGGATTTTACCATAGAAATGAAACTGGCGACTGAACCGATAGCAAGAACGCCTTATTGGATGTCGACCCTGGAGTTACAGGAGTTGAGAATGTAACTGAATGAATTGCTTGACTTGGGACTGATACATCCAAGTGTGTCCCCATGGGGCATGCCTATTATTTTCATACGAAAGAAGGATGGGTCATGGAGGATTTGCATTTACTACCATCAACTAAACAAGGAAACGATCAAGAATGAATATCTGTTGTTAAGGATTGATAATCGATTCGATCAGATGAAGGGTGCGACGATGTTCTCAAAGATCGATTTGCGATCAATATATCACAAGTTACGAATCAAGGAGGATGATGTCCCTAAGACCACCTTTAAGACAAGTTTTGGACATTACGAGTTTATTGTTTTACCATTTGGACTGAAAAACGCCCTAGGGATATTTATGAGTTTGATGAACAGGGTGTTCCACGAATGTTTGGACAAGTTCATCCAAGTATTCATTGACGGTATTTTGATTTACTCTCAGATAATGGAGGAACATCATGAGAACTTGTGCTTGGTACTGCAATGTCTGAGAGATCACAAATTGTAAGGGAAGTTGTCCAAATACTCATTTTATCAATTGAAGATTCACTACTTAGGGAATGTCATCTCTGGAGAAGGTATCGCCATGGATCCAACAAAGTTCAAGGCTATTATGCAATGGCCTGCACTGAAGAATGTCCTGGAAGTGTGTAGCTTCATGGGTTTAGAAGGATACTAATGACAGGTCATCGAGGGATTTTCGAAGATAGCAAATCTGATCATGAAATTGTAGAAGAAGAACAAGAAGTTTGTTTGGACCGAAAAATGAGTGGAATCATTTGGGAAGATCAAAGAGTTGTTGACAACAACACCGATACTAAAGTTCCCTGACATGGAGGCAGACTTCTTGGTATGCGCTGACGCATCCAAGGAAGGCTTAGGCAGAGTCTTGATGCAATATGGACAAGTGATCGCTTACATCTCGAGGAAATTTAGAAGGCATGAGAGGAACTATGGGATGCAGGATTTGGAGTTGTTAGCCATAGTATATGCCTTGAATATTCTAAGACACTACCTTGTTGGATGAAAATTTGAACTAAGGATGGACCACTATGGACTACAACACATCTTTGCGCAAAGCGACTTGAACGCGCGACAATGACGTTGGTCGGAATTGCTTAGCGAGTACGGTTTCAATATTTCTTACATAAAAGGAATAGTGAATCGAGTGGCAGATGCATTGAGTTGGAGACCACACATATTTTCAGTGTTTCCTCTTCAGAAAAATCTACGTGAAAATATTCTAACCTTATAGCGTGACAACGAATATTACAAAGAGGTCGAGGATTTTATCGGACAAAACACAATGATGGAACCAAGATTTGAAGGATTTATGTTTGACGACGATGGATTATTGAGGTTTAAAAATTGGATTTACATACCACCGAATGACAAGTTGAGGATCTTGATCCTAAACGAGGCTCGTAGAGAGTTATACATGGCTCACCTGGGAATCACGAAGATGAGGGAAGACCTTAAACCCTTATTCTTCTGGAAAGTAATGAAGGTAGAAATAGTCAACTATGTGGCTAGATGTCTAGAATGCCAACAGGTAAAGGTTGAACACAGACATCCAATAGGATTACTATAGCCACACACTATTCTGAAATCGAAATGGGAGGTTATTTCAATGGATTTTATTGTTGTATGGGAACTGACGACAAGGAGACATGACTCAATTTTCGTAGTAGTCGACATTCTGACAAATAGTTCTCATTCTATTCCTATGCGTATGGTGTATCAGGAACCTAACATAGCTAGAGTTTTCATCAGCGAGATTGTGAGGCTACATGGCGTGCCTAAGAGGATTATATCTGATCAAGGATCAATGTTTATTGGACTATTTGGACTAGTTTCAAAGAGGCCTTGGGAACCCAGCTTAACTTGAGTACTACGAATCACCCGGAGACTGATGGGAAGACCGAACGAATGAACTAGATCTTGGAGGACATGTTGCACATGTATGTGATGGACCAACAAAAGCATTAGGAAGAATTCTTTCCACTGGTAGAATTCACTTATAACAACAGTTACCAAAGCACCATTAAGATGGCGCCTTTCAAGTTTCTTTATGGGCGACCGTGTTGGACACCTTTGAGTTGGGATCAACTTGAGGATAGGGTCCTAGTGGGACCAGAAGCGATCCAGGAAATGGAAGAGAAAATGAAAACAATAAGAAAAATGATTAACTAAGCACAAGATTGACATAATAGTTATGGCGATGCACACTGTGTCAACCGTAGTTATGAAGTTGGCGATCGAGTATTCTTGCAGGTAAAACCGCATAAGAGTTCGATCAAGTTTAGAAAGGGAGATAAACTCTCTCCTAGGTTCATGGGACCTTTCGATATTATGGAGAGGAAGGGGCCTGTGGCCTATCCACTAGAATTACCTGATTCTTTGAGGTGTATGCAAGATGTTTTTCATGTATCTGTTTTGAGACATTATATTAGTGATCCTACACATGTTATTGAGATGAGTTCATTGTAGGTATTAGATGATGGGGTTCTCACAACTAAGCTGATCTTCATCTTGGATCATTTCATTCAATATCTATGACGTCGAAAATTAGATCAGGTCAAGGTGTAGTGGGACAACTATACTTTGCACTCGACGACCTGGGAGGACACATATGATGTGTTCCAACAGTTTCCATTTTTGTTTGATAGATAGACTATTGATACTGTGATACACATTATTTTGTACCTTATAAACTGTGAAACTTCAGGATGAATTTTAGACCAAGAGGGGATGTATGTAACATCCCACTCTTGCATGCATTGTGCAAACTTATTCTTTGAGGACACTTGCTCGCAAGTGATCCAGATTATTATACTTTTGAGCATTTGATTTATAATTATGAGGCGTTATGAATTGATGACATTTTATTTGGATGAAATGACATAGACAAGTGATATTGACTCAGTTTTCCTGAGTGTGCAATATTTTGGACCTCGAGGATGCAGAGGCATCGATGGAACCCCTTGGACTCTGGATCGAGTTAGGGAGTGAACTATTGGGGGTTTAATTGTTGTATATCTGACATTTGTGCATATGATTAGATGATATGATATTGGATACTATATATGACATGATTCGTTGATGATGCAGGCTAACAATATCTTGCCAACCTGACTCACATGTGGAGTAGAGGGGTCACGCATGACTACCATAGACTTTGAGGGAGAGGTGTGAACAACACCCCTGCCACAGCCTACTAGCACTCCCGTCATGGATCAAGCTGTAGGTTAATGACTTCCTAGTTCGAGAAGTCCCACGATACCATGAGGGCTGACTGTGACAGTCACTCATGATTATTCTAAGGGGTGCGTAATAAGGCAGGGGCCTTATTCCTTACAGGCGCTTAGTCTCCCACAAGATCACCTGGCGGAGTATTGACTCCAGGTTTTTTTTATGTCTACCAAGTTAGTCAAGAGGTGAGTGTCACCCTTGGTGCACGTAGTGCATTCTGAAGGGCACGTCAAGCAAGAAAAAATGGAAAGAGCTGAGTGTCACCCTTGGAGCATGTAGTGCATCTTGAAGGGCACATCGCAAAGGAGAAACAGAAAGAGGCGAGTATCACCCTTGGAGAACCTAGTGCATCCTAAAGGGTGCGTCGCGTTCTTAATTAATAAATGAATAAACCTATATGGCCTTAGGACGAATAATGTGATAAGAAAAATTTAAAACAATTTCCCTAATAAAATGTTGCCCAACCTCGAAAACTAAAATCTAGGTCTAAGTGAAACTTGCGGTAAAAGAAAATTTTGTATGTAAAAATAAAAATAAAAATAAATAAATAAAAATGATAATCATCATTAATCATGTGTCGAGAAGGGGGTAAGTAATTATTTTAATTTGTAAAAATATTTTGGGGGAAATTTAAAAAAAAAAGCGGGGGAAATAATTGTTTTGTCACTTATGCTAATTAAAATTTATTAATTAAAAAGGAAAAAGTGAAAAAGTTAATTTTCTACACCTGCCAAATTGAGTTTTAAATAAAAAGGGGAAAGAGGGAAATCTAAAAGAATTAGGAAACTAGGAAAGAAACAGGAATCATAAAAAGAAAGCAGAAACACAAGGAAAAAGAAGAAAATCTAACTTAGTAAGGTATCTAGCATTTAAGTACTTTCTAAATTAAACTGAAATAGTAAATTAGTAAGGGGGAAAGTCATTAAAACTTGTAAGGGAATATGGGGACACCTAGGAGCGATTCTAGGAGTGACTTCAGGTGAGTGAGGGAAATAAGGGTAATTAATTAATTAATGAAATTAATTTATGGAGGAGTGAAGGGGATGGGTGACACATGTACGGGGAGGATTTTTATGAATTAAATTATTAAAAATAAAATCAAATGGGAGTTAATTAAAGTAAATGACTTAGAAACTCTATATAATGGAGGGAGGAGAAAGATGAGGGATCACTTCTGTTTGTGTAATGTTATGCTGCAGAAATTCAAACTTGACTGATTTAGCTTATGGGAGTTGGGATACCTAGCTCAGTGAGGAGTGGTAGGTCGGACTTGCGAGGCGAGTTTGGAGCTAGCTGATTCTCGGGTTACTGTACGTGGACCCTTTGTGTTTTGGGGGGATAAGGGGGAAGAAGAATACCCCTAGTGTTGGTTGGGAGGTACCGATGAACTCTCATGGGTCAGTAAGCGGGTGACTTGGGATACAGTACGCTTCCTTTATTTCTATAGGATAGATTGTTAGTGTAATTTACGCTTTTAGTTATGTATTTAAATGGGTGAAGAAAATGATTGACCTAACATTTTATTGATAACTAAATCTCCCCCATAGCCTTAAGCTCATTGTTGATTGATCCCCTTGCCTTTCGATCCCTGATGGTTGTGGTTGTCCTATGGTTATTGATTGTGATGATTTGCGATTCTTTTTTTTCTTCGCCTTAATCCCTAGCTCATCAATCCACACCTGAGAAGTTGGCCAGGAGATGGATCTACGGTCATCACTTCGGTGTTAATAGACCTATGGATCCAAACACCCTTTTTTTTTTTGTGGATGATGAAATATGGATGTTTCTGCCCAACCATCTAGCCCTGTGGCTGTTCCAAGTAGAGTGTTGTCTTGCGCCTTGATGCAGATAATTGACTCGACAATTTATTGATTGATGGTGAAATTTTATCTTTTTCTTGTCTGCGTTTTTCCCCTTGTTACTCTGGCAATTGCCAATTTTTTTATTTTAGACCGCAAATGTTACATTTTAAGACTGTGATTTTAATACATCTGAGATTTAGAACCACGATTTCTTTACCTTTTGACTGGAAGGAACTCGGCAATGAAATTGGGGCAGGAAATTTTAAATCGTTTTCTTGACATTTGTTTTACTAATGTATATTCTCTGACTGCGTATTATTGAGTTGTGGATAGGTTACATTTTTTTATATATCTATGATATATAATCATTACCAGAATGTTTTTCTCTTCATTATTGAATCGTTTGTCTGCGTATTACTCTTACAGATACTTGTTTTTATTTATTTATTCCCTATGATAACAATTGTTCAGTTTTAATTAGTTTCCATACTGCAGAATGATTTTCACAGAGGAGTAAGATTTTCTTATTGGCTGCACCTTACTTATGCCTGGAAAGAGTTGGCGTTTTCCCAAGTCTTCTTATTTATTTAATAATAGCGACTCATATATTTCTTTCTATAGTGTATAATGTATAGCGACTTGATGTAATGGCAATGCGAGCATATCAATGGTGAATGTGATTGTGTTAATGACAATGCGATTGCTTATTTATTAATGACAATGAATATATAACTCCATTCTGGTGTGTTTTGTACAATGATTTCCCTTTTTCAAGTCCGCGAGTTTGCTTCTTACCTGGAGAGGTTACCCTCCTTAAGATTGAACTAGCATTCATTACTACCCTACAATTTTTGAAGGGTTTTCCTTTCCTGAATTTTTGTTGTGTCGTTCAGTTGTGTCGTTTAGATGTAATCGTCATTGTTGTCCTGTTTTTGTCAAAAATTTTGCACTTCTTCTTCGCTTGTAGACGTAATGGAGAGGCTATTATAGAGAGGAAAGGAAGCAATTATAAGAAGGTACATATTTATCTACACTGCATCTTGCATAAAATTAAAGGGGAGAGAAATTTCCAGAGGCAGTCACCCTTATGTAAAAAGGGAAGATAAAGAACAAAAGAAGAAGAGAAAAGATCATAAGCATGATGTTAGAGGGAGTCAAGCTCATGAAGTCAAAGAGATATTTTTTAGAGATGGTATACTGACATGGGGAGTTACCTTTTTCCCATGATGTCAAAGGGGGAGAAAGAGAAATATCAGAAGCATGAACACAAGGGGAGAAACCCTAATGAGAGATACCATTTTCCATTGATGTTAAAGGGGAAGAAAATCACGAGGAGAGAAACATCGAAAGAGATATATGACAAGCAATGGTAACAGAGGGAGTATGAGTGTTGGAGTATGATTGTTTCCATCAATTCCAAAGGGGGATATTGTTGGATAGTTGGTTGTCATTGATGTCAACATAAGTGATTGTCATTTATGTTAAAATATGTGATGAGTGCATTTGAATAAGTATACAAGAAGCTGAGAGGTGTGTTCATGAAGCACAAAGTTGTTTGAGCAATAAGGAAGTGAAGGAAAATGTAAATCCAGGTAACGCACTCATGAATGGATATTCCTCATCATGTCATTTCCAATGATAGGTGGTACATCACATAGTTCCTCATGATTTAGGAGTTATGAGGCCACAAAGTTGGAAGCTTCAATAAATGGTTAAGAAGCCCCTAAATGGTTGCAACAAGAAGTTACAATTCATTAATTAAGGGTAAAGTGGTTATAACAAGAAATCACAGGTTGACCCTAAAGTTAAGAATAGAAGACACATGGACAAGTATAAATACACTTCAAGAAGCCTCTCATTCTTACATACAGAACTTTATTGAACATATTCTATGTGATCACACTTGTTCTATTTGGTGAATATAAGGTAGAAAGTCTAAGGAAATGAAGGAAGTGTGAAGGATAAGTTTTTGGATTGAAGAGGAGAGAAAAGTTTTATGAGAAACCCTAGTTTGGTTGACCCCTGTGGGTCATACTGTTGGTGTCCTACAAGGAACCTCCGCAGGTTGCATAGTCCTATTACATGAGGCCTCGCATGATAACTGGTCTCTTTCTAATGAGGCTAAGCTAGAGTTAATGGAGGATGCTTGTACTAGGTTGATGAGGCTAAGAAAGAGCTACTCATATGAAAATAATGTATCATGTTAGCTACATGTTTAAAGGTATGTCTATATGCATGCTTTGAGGGTTACATGTTTGTGATGTTATGGTGAATACTTCAGGAATGTTTTTGGTATATTGTTGAGACATTGGCACATGCTTGAGGAACATCTTATGTGCATGGTGCAAGGAATATTTTGGTACGTGTATGAGGTACATTTCTTGGTGATATTGATGCATGTTTGAGGAACTTCTTGATGAGGTTATGGAACATGTTTGAGGTACATTCATTAGATTTTGTGGTGCATGCTTGAGGCATGTCATGGTGATGTTGAGAAATGTTGAGACACATATTGAGGATATCATGGTACATTGTTGGATGCATATCTTGGTTATCTTGGTATCTAGTTTGGTACATGTCAAGATGATGTTATCACATGCTTGAGGAACTTCATTGATGATATCTCATAGTACATGTTTTATGGTACATCTTGGTACATGCATGATATGGTACATGGTATTGTACAAGTTTTGGTACATGGTTGATGTAGATGTTATGGTACATGTTCTAGTACATGGTTGATGTAGATGTTATGGTACATGTTTTGGTTCATTAGTTGATGATGATATGGTACATTTCTAGAGACACTTCTTGGTGATCTATGTACATGGTATAGTATAGGTTTTGGTACATGGTTTATGTACATGGTAAGGTATAGGTTCTGGTATAGGGTTGATGTACATGATATGGTGATGGTTTTTGTATCCATGTACATGTTATGTGACATTGAAAGTGACAGTGGAAATGATGATGACATGGACTTTGAAAGGTTGTATGATTGGTTTATCATCAATTATAAGTTGATGTGAAAGTGATAATTACATGTTGATGTGACAATGATAGTGACAAGTTGAGGTGACAGTGGAAGTTGCAGGTTGATGTGATAGTGACAGTGATAGGTTGTTTGATGTATCAATGACAATGGTAGTTAAAGGTTGAAGAATGGTAGTGACAGGTTGAGTCTAAACTTATATTTCAGGGTGGCAACATAGGGAAATGAAAGGGGGTTGTATCCTCCTTCCAGTTGGTGTCGAAGAACACATGGGGTTTGAGCTTCCTTTAGGTTAGAGACTGAAAATCAGGGTTTCATATCCTACTTCCGGTTGGAGCCAAAGAACATAGGATGGCAGGAAGCGGTTGGATCCTCTAAAATAGGGGGTTGGAGCCTCCTTCTAGTTGTAGTTGGAGAATTCAAGGAGTTGTATCTTCCTTCATGTTGGAGCTTGTATATAGGGGTTTGGAGCCTCCTTTTAGTTGGTGTTGGAGAATTTGGAATTCATTTCTTCCTATGAATGTATTCTTGATATATATATATATATATAAGAAATAATTTTGTGGTTTTCTCCCATTTGGGTTTCCACGTAAATTTTGGTGAAGTATGTATCTATGGTTTCTTATTATGAATTGATGAATGATACTATTTATGATGCAATGATATACTAAATGAATAAGTGATAAACTATTGAATACTACTAATACATTTGAATTTTATATATATTGTGATTGAAAGTGGTAAAAAGTGCTCATACAAATTCACCCCCACCCCCGACCCTCATTATTCCAACAAGAGAAACATATTTATGTAGGTGAAAGATTCAAGGAATGTTATATTATGTTATATTATGTTGCTTTCAATCTCTTTAGGAGATTTACGCTTTAGAAAATTGGTATCTATAGATAGGAATTTGT
>ML838178.1:7042-17910 GCA_009831015.1 Picea engelmannii | reverse complement strand
ATCTGGTGCTTAGGAGAGGATATTGGTATCTCCTTCAATTTGGTGCATGTAATCATTGTAAAAGTAGGTTGGCTCCTACAATATATTATAAGGAAAAGTTTTGTTTTTTTCTCCCATTTGGGTTTCAACGTTAAATATCTGTGGACTATGGATTATATGTTTGAATTTTCACTTCTCATTAACTATTTAGGACTAGTTAAATAATTAATTGATAAATATTGTAAGAGGAGTAAAACTAGACCTATACTAATTCACCCCCCTCTTAATATAAGTAAGTGTGCCAACATGAGCTTCTCTTGGTTTTGGTAATAATTTATTCTCTATCAAACAAGGACAACCACATGAATTTGGAAGCTCATTTGATCCCTCCCTCTACCCCTTGCATCACTCTCAATTCTCCATACCTAATCTATCTACTGGAAAATAATTGAAAGTGGTATAGTATGAGTCATGCATAGCAAGTAGGAGAACAAAATTTAAAGGTGAATGAAAGAAACATTATGTGTGGAACTATGTGGTTTTGTACATAAAAACATATAACACACATCCATAAGAATGTAGAAACAAATAGTATATATTAATATATTTTATCATCAAAATATGTTGCCATTATTCATGTTTTTTATCATAATATATACGATTACTTATTTTTCTATTTTTTTAATTTTCAGAAATCTATTGATTGGCTCATCCATTTATAGATTAGCTTCAATTGTTGGGACCTCTCTTGGTGTTGATTCAATATGCATGCTATGATTTGTTGTACGTCTAGTCGGTTACTCTCCATAGCGTGAAGGCCATTGTAGAGGTATCTCGAATACAATACCAAAAGGGGTTATATTGATATGGTTAGTTATAATTCATAGAAGTAGTTCATTAATGTGAATACATTACAATGTTCTTTACCGGGTTGAGTGGTCAATATCGTTGGTTTGGATTCCATGTGTTCTTTCTCTCACCAATAATTATCATATATATGATCTACCATCAGAAGAAGAGAAGTTCTAAGTACACCATCTGCAAGTAAATATTAATAATTTTATTAATCCATACTTCTAATATTATATACATAATACTGGAATGCTCATGATGCACACCACCATCATCAAGTTTCAAACCTCTATCATTGCTATTTACTCCATCATGGCTGAGATGCACACCACCATAACCAAAATGCACACCACTATCATGGGGTTGTTGTCCACTGTTGGAATCATTATTGTTGTTTCTATCTTTTGATTAAAACATAAAGACACATTCATCTATGGGTGAAATTAATCGTGAATAGAATTTACAAGTAATCAACAATTAAATTCAATTGATTTGATTTCGTTCAAAGGAGAAGATTATGTTTTCCCCATGCATTGTTGGAATTCAACCACGACTTGAAAAATACACTTGAAAATGAGTTGGAGATCTTCTTTTGTGGTCATAGTTTTGAATTGAGCCCCCTGCATTGCACAAGATCTCAAATTTGGCTTATTGGATGCAATTAAATAAAAGTTGGATGTTAATCATAATGATATGGTTTAATTATTTGGGACTTAAAATTCATGCTTTTAGGTTCACATAATCAACTTGGCCATGTTTGTGATGCCTGTGTTTTTCTAGTCTTTCCTTGGTTGCTTTTGACATGTCTAGGAGCCTAGAAAAAGTTTTGAATAGGTTGTATATGTCAATTTTTATATAGAACTAATTAAAATTCAACATATTGATTTCAAAATATGATATACCTTCCTCATCCTAGTGGAATATTTCCTTCTTTAATCATTTTATTCTCCTTTGGATCCTCTAATAGATTTTTCCACTCAATCTTAGGAATCATCGAAGGCTACTCATACCTAGGGTTTGTTTTCAAATGAACACTATATTGGTCTCTCACATATTTCCAATATGTACTGGGCAATGAGGTGACTCCAATTTTGTTGAAGGAATCACCAAACACGCCAACTAAGTGGTCAATAAGTTCCTTCTTCAAATTGGGCTTCTAAGCATCCCACCATGTGCATATGGTGGGACCAAAAATATCTAAGGCCTTGTCATTCATATGCTTAAAAAAGGTGTTGTTTCCCATATAAAAATATCATAATTAATCTAAAATAACTATAGAGACGTATGTTTCAATCAATTAATAGGAAATAATTAAGACATTAATAAATACCTGGTTATTTTTGTATATTTATCGAAACAATGTTCTTGTATATTTTTGTATATAATTTTTTCTGAATAATTCCTATCACAAGAAAACACATTTTATTCAGATCATATAAAAGTAGCAGAAATAAATTCATAAATGAACTTATGTGTTAAATAACCATTGTAAAATATTTCACTTACCGTATATCATTTTATTTCCTCCAAACTTTGCATCTTTGTGTGATCTCCTATGTTGGTCCACGGGTACACAATCTAGTAAGTTCAATGTTTTTTTTCTCACAATATGTTTAATTTTCTCAACTAGGTTCAATTCAAACTTTTCATCATCGTTGTCGATATTGTCAAGTATATCCGGTGTCAGCTACTACATATATAAACAATTTTTTAAAAATTAAATTATAAAAAAAATAATAAAATGGACTTTAAATGGACATGGATATTGTTAGTCCTTTACCTTCTCTGAAGCTGATGACTTCCCATGATCACCCTACCACAATATAAGAAGCATTAAATATTAAAACGTTACATTATGTTATGAGAAACATAAGAAATTAAAATGAATGTTAAAGATAAAAAATAAGAATCATTAAATAAAGGTTGGTTGAAGTTATGGTGTCAAAATCCATCTTAGACAATGTACTAACATCCATTTTTATTCATCTTCATCTGAACACCATTCATATGGGCATAAATTTTCTAAATACATAACTCTGTTGTAAATGCAAAAAAAGAAAGAATAAAAGGAAAAATGCTAAAAAATGCATGAAACTGGGGCATGTTGAAACATGCACACCCAGGTATTGACACACCTGCATTTTTAGTGATTCATGTTTCTGATAAAGTCTTAGATTATTTTACATATTTCTACATATTTAGTGTTGTATTTGTGAACATAAAAGTGGTTGTTCGGTAAAAGAGGAAAAAATTCCTTGTAATTTGAGAGACCAAATCAATAGAAAGTGCCCTAATGTAAATGTGCACCCATGCTTCTATATGGCTCCAAATTTAGTGATATAAGTTTTGGGGTGAATTTAGTAACATTTTAAATCTATCTATATCATGTGAAGTGCATTTTCAAATGAAAACATACTTACACCTAGAACCCAAATTCAAGACCCTTTGTAAAATGGATGGTAAAACTAGATTATTATAAAATGCATGCCTAGAAATCAAATGACCTCAATCTTGAGTGATAAAATTTGTGGATTTTGTATTTTATCATTTTACATATATTCATACTTTAGTTGTGCATTTTGAAACCAAAAACCCTCTATTGTGCATAAAATTTAAAAACTACTTTGTAAATGCAAAAAATTGCATTAAGGGAAAAATGCTTAAAAATGCATTAAACTAGGGAACAATGAAACTACACACACACGACTTAACACACCTGCAATTCCCATATGTATCAGAAATATAGAATTTAAATAGGATTGATGGATGGATATAGAGGAACAATATAACAAAACGTACAAGGTATTCCTATTACAACTTCATAAAACACTTAAGAAAACTTCTTGCTTAATACATTCAACTATATCATAATATCACTTAGGTAAAAATTAATTTACATGGAAAATTACTCAGTAAAATATTCCCTTAGGGAGTTGGGTGGGTGACACTCGATTCACATTGTCTTCCCAATGATAATTTATCAAATTGACACAATCATTTCCAAACTTTTCCCATTGGATACTTATGATAATTCAAGTTTCTTACTTCCTTGTCCAAATTAGTGTATTTATCATAAACTAAGAGAGGTGATTTCCTAAAATTAATTTTCAAATTGTTCAGCAACTCAAAATCCCCTGCTAACAATTCTACTAAAAATTTCCCCTTCAAAGTGCCATCAAGCTTTTCAAACTTTCTCTCACTATTCCTCTTATCTTCTAATATTTTCTGATAATTGTTCATTGGATGCAAATATCCATTTTCATTCTAGAACGATGGTAATCCATGATTGATGACATCATTAAAAATATTATTAAAAGTAGATATTTCCCTCATAATCTCATGGAACTTATTTTGTACATTTTGTAGCAATATCCTTTTTGTAGTGACTCTTTTAGCATACATTGCAATGCTAGTTATGCCATTGACCTGCAACTCCTTAAACTCATCTTTAGTTTTGTTTTTCAAGAACCTTATTATATGATCTTCCAAATCAGGTTTATTATTAAAACTCATTTGTTGTTCCTTTTATGTCTTTCAATACTACGATGATTAAATCAACATCATCCCACACCAGGGAAAAATAAGACCAATTCTTAAAAAATGTGTTAATTATATCATTACAAATAGTATGCTTAGCTCCTTTCATGTCTGGCCTCCCTCTCACCCTTACCTTCATTTTATTTTCTTCCTTCTAAGCTTCCTCATTAACAACATTGATTTGTGCCAAACACAATTATATGCTCTTCACATGATCTTCTAGTTATACTACCTTGGAACATCTTTGTTTGGCCTAGTTTGTCAGTGTCCAACTCCATCTCATTCACATTCAAATCAGCCATGAATTTTGATAATCCCTTTGTTGGTTTTAATGGAGCATTTTTCATTGTAAGTGACTTGACTTCCAACGATTGTTGAGTTTGTTGATTTTTCAAGGTTCCAATTTCAACTTGTAGGTCTTCTATGGTCTTTCTACTTTCCAATAATTGATGGTAAAGATTCCCCTTTTACTCATGAGTATCCTATATCTCTGAGTTCTGAGCATGTTGTTCATTAGGAAAATTTCTAGATTTTTATTAAGGATCTTACTCTTGTTATCCTTCTCTTTGACTAGGTATCCTACACCAATCATATTTTTAGGATATTCTCCTAGGGAAATAATATTCCTCTCCAACTCTTTAATATGAATTCTATTGGATTTAGTGGCCACCCTCTCTTGCATCAACTGCTTCTTTATTTTTATGACCATATTTTTCATCTTCCTCTCATTGGAAAAGGATAGCAAGACCCCTCTATACAACATATCACTTGTTTGCTAGTGAAATTAAATCATATTGATAGGGTGGATATCCCAAATATTTACTCTCATTTGAGTGGATTTAAAATATGCAATAAAAAGAGGCTTATATACCTATGACTCTAGTACAACCAAATTGAATATACCCTACTGGTAATACACAATAGATAATAATTTGGTTTAAGCTTTTTTTTCTCCCCAAGCTCGAGGAAACATTTCCTTTTTCACACCTTGATTTTTTCTCTTTATATTCAAACATTATGAAAAGAGTGATGGATTATTATCAAAGGATCCTTCAACTGTAGAGGTCTGTGAAACTTGTAGTGTTGATAATAGAGCTAAACTAAGATGCTCAATAATGATAGTAGGTCCCTTTGAGGCTGAACTAGCTTGACTTGATCCTTGTCTAATTTGAAATATACCCTTCCCTTCTCCTGTAAACTTAACTAAGAACCCATCTAAGTCTAATTCTTCATCACCTTTATTACTTTTTCTTATCTTCTGACTTTGTTGATAATCAATATCCATTTTAGAATGCATGCTTGAAAATGTCATCTTTCAAATATGTAGTTCTTGTTTTCGAGGAGTCTAAATTACATTGGATTGGTCCATTGTCTAAGTGGTAGTTTGATTTTGGGCCTCTTCCTATAGAATATTCTTAACATCTTCCCATGAATCCATTTTAATAGTTATTTTCACTACAAGATTTGGCAGCTGCTTGTGCATGGGCCTTTTGGCTGCAACCACACTATGTGGGGCATACACCCATTTACTTCCTTTTTCAAAATCTAGTTGTTGTAGCATTTCTTCTGTAACAGATAAAGAATTTATAATGTTGACCAAGTAAGGGACAACCTCTTGAGGTATATTGAAAGTTGTGGCCCACTTATGCTGGGAAAAATGAAATGATCTGAAATGAGTTTTTGTGGGATGTATTCCAAAGAAAATGTTCTTGGAGTTAGGAAAATTGGTATCCTTTTATGGCTCCTATTCAAAACCATATACTCTAATTATGGTCTAATCCTCAGCTAGGTCTAATTAAGCTTAGAATCCTAGCCCCCTTCCCTTTCTAGTAGAGTTTATCCCCCAATCTCTTTTGTCTGGTTGGTATACAATAGTAATGCATTTTATTGATGATGCAGGCAGCTCCAATTTCTATGCCATAGTACCAATCTTTTGCAACACCTTATAAGGGCCATAGTACTTTAGTGATAATTTATTATCCTTTTTGAATTGCTTGAGGGACACCCGTTTGTATGGTTGTAGTCTTAAAAACACCCAATTCCCTACTTCAAAACTTATTTCACTATGATGTTGATCTACTTGTTGTTTCATGCGATTATGTGCCATGGTTAGGTTGTCCTTTAAGATTTGGAGAACTTGTTTTTGATGCTCAATGTGATCTTCCACTGCTTGAACCTTAGATTTTTCTTTTAGAGAAGAAGTGATGGAAGGAGGGTGGTATCCATAGAGTGCTATAAATGGTGTCATTTTTGTTGTGGTATGAAAGGAAGTGTTATACCACCATTCTGCCAAGGGTAACCATTTGAACCATTGTGTTTGTTTATCGGAGACAAAGTAGCGAAGGTAGTCTTACAGACATTTGTTCACTATCTTAGTTTGTCCATCAGATTGAGGATGATAGGATGAACTATGAGCCAATTGAGTACCCAAACAAGAAAATAATTATGTTCGAAAATGCCTAGTGAAGATGGGATCTCTGTCACTTACAATAATCTTCAGGTTGCCATGTAGCTTTTGAACTATCTCCATGAATGCGGTGGCAACTGTACTAGCTTTGAAGGGATGAGAGAGTGCACAAAAGTGTGTGTACTTGGTTAGTCTATCTACAATCACCATGATGACACTCTTTCCTTCAAACTTTGGTAACCCTGTGATGAAATCCATGGAAACCTCCTCCCAGTGCTGACTTGGGATGGCTAATGGTTGTAAAATACTTGGGCTCTTAACTGTTTCCACCTTATTTTGTTGGCAAACCAAACATTCTACCACAAACCTTTGAACATCAGTTTTAAGGCCATCCCAAAAAAAATCTTCTTGACTCTATGGTAGGTTTTCAAAAATCCTGAGTGCCCTCCTACTAGAGAGGTGTGCAATTCCAATAATACATTTTGTTTGAGTTGGGAGTTCTTACATAAATATAAGCGATATTTTTACCATAGTGAATTATTTTTCCATGTAAATGTATCTGATGCACTGGAATCCTGCTATAACCTTTGAATGAGAGTACACACTTTTTCATCATTCTTTCATTCATCCCTTGCTTCTATTATCCAATCGGGTTGGATGATCGAGATAGCAAAGAGAAAGGCCTCAACATATTCATCCTTTCTTTAGAGTGCATTTTCCACAACATTTTGTTTTTCCTTTTTATAGACGATTTCAAAATCATAACCCAATATCTTGGCTATCCATCTTTGTTTTTCTTTTGAAGATAGTCTTTGTTCCAAGAAGTATTTAAGAGTATCATGATTTGTTTTGACCTTGAAGTTCCTACCTATTAGGTAAGGATACCATTTCTTCAATGCATGTAGTATTGCCATCATTTCCTTCTCATAAATGGGTTTGTGTAAGTCCTTTCCCTTGAGTGGTCAACTTTCAAAAGCCAGGGGCATTCCTTCTTGCATTAGGACAACACCAATTCCATTTCTTGAGGCATCACATTCCACAATAAAGGTTTTTGTGAAGTCTGGAGTGGTCAAGACAAGAGATTTTCACATCACCTATTTAAGTTGTTCAAAATATTTAGTTGCCTCTGAAGTCCAAATGCATCCTTCTTAGTTAGTGTCGTTAAAGTTGTTTCTATTCTTCCATAGAGCCAAAAAAACTTGTGGTAGTAACCTGTCAAACCCAAAAATCCTCTAAGATTCTTCAATGTTTTGGGAATTGGCCAGTCCATTATGGCCTTAATCTTGTTAGGGTCTACCTTAACACCTTCATGAGATACAATATGACCCAGATACTCTACCTCCTTCACTCCAAAGAAACATTTGTATGATTTAGCATATAGTTGTTTCTCTTTTAGTAGTTGTAGCACCTTGTCAACATGTCGCACATGATCCTCCCAAGACTTGCTATAGATTAGTATATCATCAAAAAATACTAACACAAATGTTTGAAGGAAGGGCTTGAAAATGGAATTCATCAACCCTTGGAATGTGGAAGGTGCATTTGTAAGGCCAAAAGGCATGACCAAAAATTCATAATGGCCTTCATGAGTTTGGCATGTTATTTTTCGGATATCTTCTTCCTTCATTCTAATCTGATGATACCCTGAACGAAGATCCAATTTTGTGAAATAGATTGCTCCATGTAGTTCTTATAATAATTCATCAATGACGAGAATAGGAAACTTATCTTTAGTAGTGATCTTGTTGAGTTCTCTATAATCTGGACACATACACCATGAGCTATCTTTCTTGAATACCATTACCACTGGTTCAGATTAAGAACTTTGGCTAGGTCTAATAATGCTAGCCTCTAATATTTCTTCAACCATGCGCTCAATTTCACTCTTCTGGGCATAAGGGTATCTGTATGGCATGATGTTAGCAGGAACACTCCGAGGAATAGGTGAATTTCATGATCATGATTTCGAGTGGGTGGAAGACCTTTGGGAATATCTTCAAATACTTTGGAATTCTTATCAATTATCCCTTGGAGATCTTGAGGAATACATGGATTAGATGTTTGAACATCTAGTGAGAATAGTTGTGAAATAACACCTTGATGCCCCTTTTTCAATAATGTTTTCATGCCATTAGAGCTTATCACCTTACTGGGTTTCCCTATGATACCTCTTAACTCAATTTCTTTTCCTTCCAATGAAAATTTCATGAAAATTTCTTGAAAATTAAAGGCCATTGTTCCTAATGATTGTAACCATTGGATTCCTAGTACAACATTAGCACCACCCATGGGTATATCAATCATTGGAATATTCATTACATATTCCCCCATAGTAAGATTGATCTTATTGCATTTTCCTAAGTAATGGATAATTCCTCCATCTGCAAGCATTACTTGAAACTCTGGCACTGGATATACAAAGCAATTGAGAGATTTGGCTAATTTATAGTGAATAAAATTATCAGTACTTCCAGAATCAATTAGGACTATTACCTTTTTGTTTTTGATGTATCCTTTGATCTTGAGGGTTTGAGGAGTGTTAATTCCATCCAATGCATTACACAATATCGTGGGAGTCAACTCTTTAGATGAAATTGCTTCTACATTTTCATCTTGATATGGTTCTTGTTCTTGTTCTTCTTCCTCTTCAAAATCTGTGTAGAATAATTTCTTCTCAACACACTTATGTCCCTTACTGTACTTGCTATCACAATTAAAGCATAAACCTTTTTATTTTCTTTCCTCCAATTGTTGAGGTGTCAACCTTGTAGGTTGAGGTGTTTTAGAAGAGGGAGAATTATTCTCTCTATAGATGTTGGGATTGGTCCTTCTAGTAGCTATAGCCATACTTTTAATTTCAACATTTCTTTTCACCTTAAATGCATTCTACAATGATTTGGGTTCCCAAAGGCAAACCTCATGTTGAATGTTATCCTTTAAAGTTTCTATGAATACATCAATCAAGTGCTCATCTGGAATATCTGTTACCTTTATATTCAATCTTTGGAAGTTCTCAATGTTCTTTGTAAATAAACCCTTTTTCTTGAGATTTATCAATTAGCTAATGAAGGTATTGCTCCTTGTATCCTCATCATGTGATATCATTTCTTCTGTGAAAATTGTCCAAGTGACGAGTGATTTGCGAGAAAAAATCCATCGATACCATACAAATTGATTGGGTTCTAAATATAAAGAATAAATTAGTACCTTTTGTGTATGTGGCACCTTATGTAGATCAAAGAATCTCTCCATCTAAAGTATCCATGTGATTGGGTCCTTGCCATCAAACTTCCTCATATTGATCTTAGGAACGTGGTTGGTCTTCAACCCAAAGTTGGAATTTCTCCATTCTTGATTCACCTTCCTTGTGTCCTCATCATGAATTTCATGGGATACATTTTCACTTTCAGGTGTCCTCTCTATTATGAAATTTTTCAATCCTTCCATGATACCCCTTTTAAACCCTCCATCATCTCTTGTAGTTCATATTTTGTTACTGTCTTCTTTTGTAAATAATTTATGTCCCTATGCATTTCTTCACCTTCATCAAGAGTCCATGTAGGATTATCTAAAGGCTTATTTTGTGTAGAAGTTCCCTTTTTGGGTGGCATGTTGGCCAAGTATCACTTTTGAACCTTAATTTTGGGGTGGTTCTGCTAGACAATATTTCTTTTGCGGTATATCCAAAGTTTCTGCCCTTCTGGGTATGAAACTTTATTTTTTGTATTTATCTGATATTTATTCTCTGCAATTTCACAGGTCTGATCAAAATTGGATGTGCCAAGTGGAATTTATGGTAACTTCCCCACAACTTGTTGATTTTTGGCCTTTTCAGGAGGTGTCACTTGTATAGCGTGCCCCACACAAAATAATTGATATAAAATTATGAAACTTGTATCATAAATACTATAGACTGTCTACTATCCAATGCAACTAGTCTCACCCCGTCGTCTGCCTCCGTGGCATCCTCTAACCATGATTACCGTACACGCAACACACCTAACTCCATGTCGCCCCTCGACGACCAATCAAGACGCAATCACTGGTGTGCATCACAAGAAGACTAAGGCACACGACGAGTAACGGCCAACAA
>ML838177.1:44758-60511 GCA_009831015.1 Picea engelmannii | reverse complement strand
TATGATGCACTTACATTTGAAATTATTGTCATGATTACTCTCAATCAACGTGAATTGACACCTTATATGACTATAATTGTCCCATGTCACATACCATCTCAACACTCAAATCACCTATAATTGCATCCTTTCTCAATTGTAATATTCAAACTTCTACCTCCCTCTCTCAATCTCTAGCAATTCATATTCTTATGGCCCATCTCTAAGAGATAGTTACAATTGTTCCTCTTCTTTACATCCCACTTAAACAATCAATTCAAATTCTACATGTCATTTGATGCCCACTTCCTAATGACAATGAATTGGTTCAATAGTTATTGATCTATTCCATGGTAACGTTGAGTGCTATTCTACCAAGAACCCCAATCAACTTAGTCCTCAATCATTCAACTACTCATAGACCATACTACATGAAGAATTCACAAATATTACATTTGCTCCACCTCATCTTAATTTATATTAGGAATAAAAACAACCCTCAATCCCATCCCATTTACCATGACAATAAAGGAATTAGTATAAAAAATCAATGAAATTTAAATAATGCTAATGGGGAGTTTAAAGAAATGGCATATAATCCATGTTCATGCAAGACCTTCACCTCGTTGTGATTAAAACATGGGTCTGTGAGGTTATGAAGATTGAACTCTTTGTTTTGGGGATTCTAATGCATTACATTATATGTGGTCTTTGTGGATCCCACCATAGGGAACTTTTAATGAATCTTAAATAAATGTTCTAATACGTTTTTTTAGTGGATCCAACCATAGGGAATTTTTAATGAATCCACTTGCTTGTTGTTTTTTTGAATTGATTTCCCTTGGTGAACCCAACTTTATAATTTCAATGACTTTTTTATGTGGGTTTTATTGATTATTATGAAAATATTGTGGTTTTATCCTCTGTCCCTTATCCCTTTAGTCATCAGTTCTTGCCTGAGAAGTCGGCTAGGAGCCGAATCGATGGTCGTCACCTTGGTATTTAAAGACCTATAGATTCAAATGCCCTATTTTTCTGTGCATGGATGGTGAGTGAAGAATAAGAATTTGTCCTGTTGTCTATCCCTTACTTATCTTTTAGTTGATTAATTCATGGTTGAATGTTTAGTCTTTGCGTCTTCTTCTTTGATGTGGATTTTGAGCGATAAACCTATGAGTTGAATGATGTTTGGTTTACTAATCAACAACAAATAAACTCAAAACTATATCAAGCAAGGGAGTTAGGGAGTTTATAGTTAAGAAATCCCTCAGTGGAAATATGGTTCCTTTATGTAACAATTAGGTATATATCCCTTAGTGCAAATCTTTTAGTGGAAATCCAAAGTAGTTTATAGTAAAATTAGGTCCCTTTATGTATCCCTTAGTGGAAATCCCTTAGTTTATAGTAAAATTAGGTCCCCTTTATGTAACTTTAGGTGAACATACAATATTTTACGGTTATGTATTTAGTTCAACTATATCCACAACTATCCAACAATTTGTCCTTAAATCTTTCAAGTGATCCAAATATATAATATAGAATTTGCACGGTTCATATGTTATATAATATAACATTATCACAAAAATTACGTCTGCTCCACCTCATCTTAATTTATATTAGGAATACAAACATCCCTCAATCCTATCCCATTTAACATGACAATAAAGGAATTAGGATAAAAACTCAATGACATTTAAACAATGCTAATGGGAAGTTTAAAGAAATGGCATATAATCCATGTCCATGTAAGACCTTCACCTCATTGTGATTAAAACATGGGTGTGTGAGGTTATGAAGATTAAACTCTTTGTTTTGGGGATACTATTGCATTACATTATATGCGGTCTTTGTGGATCCAACCATAGGGAACTTTTATGGAATCTTAAATAAATGTTCTAATACATTTTTTTTAGTGGATCCAACCATAGGGAACTTTTAATGAATCCACTTGCTTGTTGTTTTTCTGAATTGATTTCCCTTGGTGAACCCAACTTTCTAATTCCAATGACTTCTTTGTGTGGGTTTTATTGATTATTGTGAAAAGTTTTTGGTTTTATCTTCTGTCACTTATCCCTTTTGTCATCAGTCTGTGCCTGAGCAGTCAGCCAGGAGATGAATTGACTGTCGTCACTTCAGTGTTTAAAGCCCTATAGATTCAAATGCCTTGCTTTTCTGTGCATAGATGATGAGTGAAGGATAAGAATTTTCCATGCTGTCTATGGACCCCTTACTTATATTTGAGTTGATTTATTCATGGTTGAATGTCTAGTCTTTGCGCCTTCTAATGAGCGAGTACCTCTGCGACTTGATTGTTTAAAACTTTGATTTATCTCTGCGTTTTTAATTGCTTGAACTTGTGTACATCTCTGGATTTGTATTGATAAACTCTAAATTGTGGATAGATATTGAGGAGTGATTTCTAAACGATATTCTCCAAACATTCCTCACAAATGCTCTAGGCATTCTCAAGAAGGAAGAACAAGAACTCCTTCTTCGACTGAGACTCCGAGTGAGCAACAACAATCTCGTCAGACGAGATTTTCAAATGAGCCTGTAAATAGATCAACTACAAAACCTACTCAAGCCAGTGCTATGGATGCAGAATTCTTAGATAGGTTCTGCATCATTACTCGTACACCTAAGAATGTAGGGAATAGCTCTGGACAAGAGAATATTTCTAGTATTCAAATGTCAGTACAGAGGGTGAAGGTGGATTTAGGAGGCCGTGTTATGAAGAAACAAAATATTACACACCAACGTCCACCTATCCTTCATATGTTGGCGATGAACTTCCTTGGGAAGGGAATACTGAAGCAATGATGCTTGAGCGATGCTCAGGTGTTAAAAAGAGGTTGGAAAATGATTTGGTGGTCTTGGAACTCCCTCAGGAGAGAAAACAAAGTTTGCAAATTGTTTTGCATTCACTAGAAAACTTTATGGATGCATATCAGAATATGGGGCCAACCACTGACAGTTTTTTCGATCTAATGAGGCAGTGAAAGTCAGAGGTGATGGGTCCTGATAAATGGGAGACAATAAAAAACAGAGTTTCAAAAGAAGATGCCATTTCCATGTTCAATTTCAAAGAGGGACCAAAGAGGAAAATGTTGAAGGTGCAATATTTTAAGCACCCTGACTTTGTCGGACATCTGTATAACATATTTTTGGCAGCATATGGGAAATTTTCGTAGAACGATGAGGTTCCACACTAGTTTGCAAGACACTTTTTTGCAGAGTTTGTCTTGTACATGCACCCTGATTATACTAGTCTACCGTCCAAATATTATGGGACTGGTAAAAGACGTACATATGATCGCAAAGAGGAATATCAAAGTGCGGAATTGTCGAGGCCTCAACAACCTTTAGTGCCTCGCCCAACATGGGCATTTACATCACTTTCAAAGTTCCAAGCTACATCCGAAGTTGGCAAAGAGGCCAGGACTGCAATTGGGGAAAATTTGGAAGCTATGTTTTATGGTGTTGATGTTGGCATGAAGTGTCAGCGAGCGAAAGCCAATTCCCGGGCCACATTTGTTGAGAAAATAGATGCAGACTTAGATGCAATGTCAGCAGAAGAAGTTTTTGAGTATGAAAAATTTTGTAGGGATGGTTGGAAGAAGGTCATTCAGAATGATGACCCGAATTGCAGATTGGTATGTGTTCTATTTAGGAAAATTTTGACGCATTTTATGATAGTTTACTTCTAGTTCTAGATTTAGATATCTTTGTCTCTATAGAAATAATCAAGTTCTTCTTTCCATTAATTGCAGTTTGGATATATGTTAAATGAATCTCCAGGAGATATGTTAAATGAATCTCCAGGAGATATGTTAAACGAATCTCTAGTCGGTAGAGAGCTTGATTCGACAAGTTTGAATTTGGATGGATTGAATTGGGTATTTTTTTTCTAATAGTTGTTCATTCTCCACTCTTTTGAATAAGAGATCAACAACATTTATAATTTTGTATAATTGTGAACACATTGAATCCTAGATTTAGTTCTTAGTTGTGTTGTTCATAGCTCTCTATTCCATCTCCTACTACTTGGCTTGGATTGTCTCAATTCTCATTGGGAGAGTTTGAAGAGGGTGGAAGTTCATAAGTATCATTTAATGTCTTAAAATCATTTAAATTTAATGTGTTATAATCATTTAAATATAATTTTTTAAATTTTCAAATTTGAAATGTGTTATATAGGCTAATGTGGAGAAGATAGTACCTGAGAGTGTGCTTGGATGGGAGATTGAGATTGAGGAAGCACCCAGATTAGGGAAGGATGTGTCTATTCAAGATGATTCATAAATGTATGTTCTTGACTTTTATCAAATTTTTGTTTTCTCAAATTTTTAGTTTAGTCTTTCCTATTCAACTCTCCAATCAATTATTTTGAAATATATAGAACCCCAAGATAAGTTTTTCATTGTCTTAAATGGTGTACATTCAAACTTATTTAAGGTTAGATCATGATGAAGACCTAATTTTGAACTTGAATATGTTTGAACATTTGAGAACATATTCTATCCCACATCAGAAAAGAGAAAGTTTCTAAAATTTTCATGATTGTATTCCTTGCTTTCTTGTCCAAGAATGGCGTAGTATGGAAAAAATTGTGTTTTCTACATACAACGAAATGAATTCATTATTGCCAGGGTATTGTCAACTCTTAACAAAATTGGTTACTAATCACAAAAAACAACATTCAATTAGATTTACAAATAATCTCACACATATTGTATATGTGAGTGAGCTAGCTCACATAATTTCAAAGATAATTTCATTATATTTAATTTGAATACATCTCATTTAAATGGTTTTTGAAGAATGACTTAATATACATGTGCAGATTTGTGTTTTCTTCATGTACATGCAATATTATATGAGAACATCTATTCCACCGAAGAAACATAAGATTTTTCGGAAGAATGGTTTTTAAAATGGAGATTTGTGAACTTTTTTAGATAATAAGTAGTTTTTTGGAAGAATTGTTTAATATGGAGATTTATGAGTCCTTTAGTTTAAAAGAGCATCGTGGAATTTGATTATATGACCACTGCAGAAGAAGAAGAAAAGTATTTAACTACTTAGGAGATTAGTATTTTAATGTTGTGTAAATATGATCAAATAACATCACCTGGGATGAGAATTACAGAAGGATTTGGGACTTTATCCTCAAGGAGAATTTTCTGAAGGATTTTGGACTTTATCCACAAGGAGATAAGTATTTCTTTAGAAGAATGACTTAATATGAAGATTTGTGAATTTTCTTCATACACAGTTCTATATTTATTTTCAGATTATTATTTAACTCTAACTCACAATTTGTTTTACCAAGAACACAATAACATCAATTGGGATGAGAAATTCACCTGAAGGATTTGGGACCTTATCCAAAGGAGAATTTAACCTTAAGGATTTGAGACCTTATCCACAAGGATAATTTCACCTGAAGGATTTGGAACCTTATCCACAAGGAGAATTTCACCTGAAGTATTTGAGACTTTATCCAAAAGGAGATAATTATTTCACTAGAAGAATGACTTAATATGGAGATTTGTGAACTTTCTTCATACACAGTTCTATATTTATTTTAGGATTATTATATAACTCTAATTCAATTTTGTTTTTACTAAGAACATAATTTTTCTTTTTAATTTTTTTTAAGATTTTACATAAGATTTACAAATTGTTTAAATCATGTACTCTTGATTGGAGAGTAACTAGATCTTAATTATATTTAAGTGTGGTTGGTTATGTTATTATTACTTATTGTTTATTTAATATTTAGTTACAATGTATATGCTAATATGTGTTATGTGTTATTTGTTTTTTTATTATGTTTCTTATTTTACAGATGTCTAAATTATATTTGGTGGAAAATATGTTTACAATATATTTTGTGGGAAAGAGTATGTTGAAGGATGAAATTTAACTCTTTTGGTATGTATGTCAATTTGATTTTAATTACAATTTTTGAATTCTGTATTATTTCGCATGTTTGAGTTGTAAATTTTTAATTTTTGAAATCTGTTTTTTTTGCAGGTTTGAATTTCATGTATGAAGTGATCTATCTTAAAGCGATATCTTAGAGTTCGGAATTTTGGAGTTAAATGTCTTAGTTTTTTTTATCATCCTAAAATGGATGTGGAACTTATGTATTTTACAGTGTTATTATTCAGGCTTTGATTATAATATATATATTTCATAATTTTGGAATTCAAAATAACAACTTTTGTTTCATATTTGATTTCTCATAATTGATGGAAAAAAAGTGACAAAGTTAACCTGTTATGAACTAATGTTTTGTATATTCTCATTTTTACAATGCATTTAATTAAGCATCAAATTTTTAAATACTTTTTTGCCATGTATTAATTTAAATGTTTCATTTTATGTTTACTTTTTACAATGCATTAAATTAAGCATCAAACTTTTAAATACTTTTTTGCCATGTATTAATTTAAATGTTGCATTAAATTAAGTATCAAATTTTTAAATATTGTTTTGTCATGTATTAATTTAAATGTTTCATTTTATGTTTACTTTTTACAATGCATTAAATTAAGCATCAAACTTTTAAATATTTTTTTGCCGTGTATTAATTTAAATGTTTAATTTTATGTTTACTGTGTACTGTCGAAAATATGAAAAATATGATTCTATTGTCAAAAAGTGGCAAAGTTAACTAGTAATGAACTAATGTTTTGTATATTCTCTTTTTTACAATGCATTTTAAATTAAGCATCAAACTCTTAAATACTTCTCTGCTATGTATTAATTTAAATGTTTTATTTTATGTTCACTGTGTATTGTCAAAAATATGATTCTATTGTCAAAAGGTGGAAAAGTTAACTAGTAATGAAATAATGTTTTGTGTATTCTCTTTTTTACAATGCATTTTAAATTAAGCATCAAAATCTTAAATACTTTTCTGCTATGTATTAATTTAAATTTTTTGTTTTATGTTCACTATGTACTGCCCAAAAATGATTCTATTGTCAAAAAGTGGCAAAGTTAACTAGTAATGAAATGTTCAAAATGATGTGACAAAGTGGCAAAGTTAACGATAAAATAAAATTCTCAAAATGATGTGACAATAAAATTCGTGTTTTCTCTTTGGAAGTCATGGTCAAAACTAAAGAAGAAGGTTATATATCTCCATACACCTTAACAATCAAATGGTTAAGGGAGAATCTCTTATCCTATAAACAACAAAATCCCCTACACAAATATCATGACCTTAAAAATAAATTATTATCATATAAAATAATAACAATCAAATGGTTAAGGGAGAATCTCTTATCCTATAAACAACAGAATCTCCTAGACAAATATCATGACCTTAAAAATAAATTATTATGATACAAAATAATTCTGACTTAAAATATTTATAAAACATTACATCTATATTAAAAATTTTGTTAACTTAAATATAAATTAACTTTGTGAATAATTATATATAATAATTGTGAAATGTAAAATGTTTATATCAAAAAAAAATTCGATTAAAAAAATACTTTAAATTATTATTTTTTAATTAGATGTAGAGGTTAAATTTGATATTGAATCCTTCGTATATATTAGAAGAGGTTGTACATTAATAGTTCTATCAATTTAATTGGGTATCATAAAGATGTCATGGTAATGCACATTCTTGAGAAAGGGTTAGTTCCATTTATAAGTTAGAAGTGGGTATCTTGGTGATCCATCACTAGAATTTGCTAGAATCTCACAAATCCAACCATGCGTAAGAAGTGAAGGAACTTCTCTTTAAATAGAGAGTTTCTAGATCAACCTTTTACAATAAAAAATAATATTCCTTGTATTCTAGAAGGTACTAAAAATGTATAACTCCTCGATGTGATCAATTGGCTTTGATAAGTGAACTTCATGATACTTCACGGGTATGAACCTTGTGCAGTACAAAGAGATTTAATGTTACATCAAAAAAGAATGAAGCCCAATTCATTTGAATAGTCAATGGAATAGAATGAACCACGAGGAAGAGCCGCTCAATGGTTGTGGCTCCATTCCTAGCATGTGAGATTGTATGGCCGCTTGTGTTACCACTTGAGGACCTGCGACATTGTATCATTTAGCATGTAGCAAGGCGGATCCAAAGTAAATCGAACCCATGAACATGTGAAAAGGTGGACATGAAGTCTTACGACTTCATGTGAGAGGGACCCCTTTGTAATTAACATGACTTAATCACCCTACATATAATAGTATATGCTTTTTCAACACGTGTGTCCCTTTATGAACATGGGTAAAATCAAAGACTATGGTTGGAAATTATGGGTTTGAAGGGGTCGTCTCCATAATACATATATGGGAATGGGTTCAAACATTCTAAAGCAAGTAAACCACATAGAATGAACTTCATTAAAATATATTTTACTTGTCTTAACATGTGAGCCATTTCCAATCACAAGATGGAATGAAAATTTGATATCATAAAGGTTCCCTAATACTATGCTTTCTTTAAAAAATATTAGTCTCATCCAAATGTTAGAAGGGGGCATGCTTAGAAGGATATATGATGATGGGTCTATTAGTCGGATCAGGTACTTAAATATGTCTCGTAAATATGCCTAGTAGTGAGCATGCCTAAGTTAGGATTAGTTCCATCCCTTGCGCCTAAGGATACCTCACTTATTGACTGGAAAAAATAACTTGTATTATATAAAATGCATGTCCCTAAAAAATTAAGTTCTCCTCTATCATATATAGAAGTTAGGGTGCACCCCAAGCGGTTCTTGGTTCTTTCACTCTTATACAAATTTAGGTTATAACATACTTGAGCATAAATTTCCAAGTGATTCCCTAATTCATATCCTAATTAGAGTGGAATTCCCCAAGAACATACTTTTGGGTATTAATGGGGATCTCATAATTTGTAAGTACTTCTCTTACTCTTATTCAAATAGGGTGCACCACAAGTGGTTCCCTTGTTATTATATTAATTCTTGTTTAAATCCCAAGAACATATTTTTGGCACTAACTAAGATGCAATTTCATTAAGTTGTTGTCTCACTCCTATATATGTAAATTAAGGTGTGCCCCAAGCATGTCCTTTACTTCTATACTAATTAGGGTGAAATTCCCCAATGACATACTTTTGGGTATCGATAGGGGTATAAGTTACCAAATGGTTCTTTCACTTCCATACAAATTAGTAGTTCCCTAAATCCTATACTAATTAGGTTGTAAGTATTAACAATATACTTTTAGGTACTAATTGGTGTGCAGTTCCCAAGTGAGTTTCTTATACATAGTACCCTTTTTATAAATATCATAATTGGAAATATGTTTGAAGATAGTCAAAACAAGTCATCAAAATATGGAATGTAGTTTCAATGAAAAATTAAAAAATTTGGAATGTACACATGTGCCAAGTTTGTTTAAAAAAAATGTAATGGTATTCCATCTTCAATTATTTGTTCATGGTCGACTTTGGACAATTTTCATTTTCTAACCTTTTATTATTATTATTGAACTTCTATTAACTTTATGCTCGTTGCACATACCAAATGATTATATTGACAACTTGTGACATATGAATGGTAGTCTTGAAACTAAACATGAGTATCGGTTTGATGGGTTTCTTGAAAAAAATATCATTTCAATACAATGGATCCTCTTTCATATATAAAACCGTTATCATCAAAATCTTCTAATAACCTCATCTTTTGTCTTGTGCATCGCATCAAATAATATTTCACGTTTTCATTGTTGTCTACAGGTGCAACCATGGAAAAAATATCTCCTGCAAATAATTGGATATATTGGACAACAAATAATTCATGTTAGATTATCAGACAAGTACATCTAAAAGTTATTTGAAAAAATTTAAACATAAAAATTTTACCTTCTCTAACAAGATCAAAAACTCTATAGCCATCAACTGACACTATAGTTTCATTTGATTCCATCTCCCATGAGCTTGCAAGTGGCATTTTCTCTTTTACATTACGTTCAGTATGTCTCTAAGTTTTAACATATCCTTCATTTTCGTTCTCGCAAATATCTATGGATTATGTGTCCTCTATGCAAACTAAACAAAAACAAGAGTCATTTCGTCTATCAAATGTAAACCCATTTTGAAAACGTTTTGTTTTAACTAAATGTATTTTTCTTGTCCCAGGTATTGTACTGGCGTCATATGGGATTGATCTGTTGACATCTTCGATTCCAACATACCAAAAAAAACTGCACAAAACAAAAAGTTGTTAACTTGAAATCTCTCAAAAAAATGATTGAAGATTGAATATAAATTTGAACACGTTCAAATTTTTATATCCTATGTACATACATGTAACATTTATATATAGAAACACCTGCGCACATCCCTTGACGGATTATATTCATGGCTTAGTGTCATGTTGCACCATTCAACAACTTGTTTAGCGGATTCAAATCGATCGGCATGAGGGTTCAATTGATACCTTCGAATTGCTCATTTTATACATGCGCCTGCACCGTCGTGCTCTCCTTTTCCATGACCAGTCTCAAAAAAATTCCAACAATGTGTAATGTTTAATTTTTTATGAAGACGGAATAACCAATAGAATGATCGTGCAGATTTGAATTGACCCGCACACCCATCAGACCATATCCAATGTCGATCAAATATGATTTCATGTTCTTTCAATGAATCATAAACTTTATCAAAACAATGTTGTACATAATGTGTGTCATGTGCTCGATTATCACTTATATAAAAGTGATATTCTTTAATAACATGTCGATTTTCGTTGGTGTTTTCTATGTTTGGAAGCCTCCATTGAGAATGTCTATATAGAACGTGGACAAATATCGTGACTTGATCAAAATGATAATATTCGCTCTGTATTTATTTTTGTGCAGCGAATGTGTAATTCTCTGCAAAATCAACTACAG
Source organism: Picea engelmannii (assembly GCA_009831015.1). Taxonomy (NCBI): domain Eukaryota; kingdom Viridiplantae; phylum Streptophyta; class Pinopsida; order Pinales; family Pinaceae; genus Picea; species Picea engelmannii. The sequence goes on along the minus strand of ML838177.1, from coordinate 49,633 downwards.
ACAAAATTGTCCCTGGTGGAAACACTTCACGGGATTGTTTGAATTGTAGATCTTTCCATTGAGATCTATGTGAATTCTTGGTGTATTTATAGATTTCTTCCTCAAACTTTTTCAAAAATTCTATCACGCTGATTTTATCTACCTTCAAATCAATCCTTTTGGAAATAACATTTGAAGAATGTGGAGCCATACTGCTCATATATTCATATCTCTTCCAATTGACTCTTATATTAGAAAACAATTGATCATTCATATCAATATGATACTTTGAATGAAACAAACTTATATTTCCACAACGATCACAGTTCTTTCCACCAACACATTTTTTTTTGGTAAAATAAATCATCATCTTCTCTTTCACATAGAATTTCAGATATATAAACATGGAATGTGGAAGGAGGATGTGAACCTGGCCATAAAGTTTTACCAAAATCCGAAAATGTATTATAATACAACTCAAACTTCACATGATAACGAAAACAACATGTGTCACGTACAGTGATGGGTCTAACAAACCATGTTTTTTGTTGCACAAATGTATTGATGGAAATTTTAACTTCTTTGTGCTCTTCTTTGAACTTATTAAACATCTCTATTTGTGTCATTGGAAATATATGTTTTGGATTTTCTTCATATTGATTTCGTTTTATTCTTCGTTGCAACACATCTCTTGTATGTGGTGAAACACGAGATTCTTCCAACCAATAATTACGGGCCAATTCTTTAACATTTTATGCAAGTCTATCTTTGTAGGGTTGTCTAGAAATCACTGTCCAACAATCCAATTCATCATTTACATCTATTTGGAAGTGAAACTTTCTATGTTTGTGCAATTTTTTTCTTAATGTTTCCATCATTTTTTCCATCTGTCGTGTCAAATGATCTTTTATATTGCTAGATGAAACAACTGTTGTTTGTCTCACTCTACGTGCAACACAGACATCTTCTTTTCGAGATTTTCCAAAATCTCTTAATACACTAGTTATATTGTTAAAGACATTATGTGTCACCTTTGTATCCTTTGTCGACTTTTGAATACCCAATAATGTTGTAGCTTCTTTTAAATTTCTTTACTTCATTAGACAAAGTACAATTTGAGCTTGTACTATTACTAATTCATCTTTGAAAAAAGTATTATACATATTCTTAGTTCGATATCTTATATAATGCTTAGCTTTTTTCTTCCCAAATTTGTCAGTATCAACATTTTCTAATATTTCATCATCAATGTTGATAGATTCTCCTGCATATTTCAATTTAAAGTTTATATTAAAAAACATAACCCAAACAGAAATTCACTAAATTATATATACTTGAGTGTTCATCTTGTATTATCTAAATTTATGTACATACCTATAGGTGATTCGTCTTCTGCTTCAATTTCGGTTTCAACGTCTTCTTCGACATTATGAGGCAAATCTATTTATGTTTTATGAAAAGCATCAAATTGTAATTACAATCAATTATATTAAATTTACAATATTTTAAATTTGAATTCTATACTTTGAATTCTGTACTTTCTGAATACAGTCCCAATGTGTGTCATGTGCTTGATCATCATATGTTCATGCATACCTGGTTGAACTTCTTCTTGTCGAAAATCTCTATTGACATTATCATCGTTTCTTTCTTCAATGTTTGCACGTTCTGGTTTCTTTCTCCGATAAAGCTCTTTCCTTTGTTCGATTTGGCGAGTATCATCTCGAGTGTGATCATATTTTCTCTTGCGCAAGCTTTTGTTTCCCATGACTTTTATAGTTATCTGTAAAATATATGTTCAACAAAGACTTCACCTTGAAAAAATGATCAACATTTATCTTTCAACATATAAATTGTTGTTCCAATAAAAATTGAACAAACATCAATTACCTGATTCAACAAAACCAAAAAGATGATTTGAAACTTTGTTTAAGTGCTCTAGAAAACCACCATGTATCGATATTGATCCTCCAATTAAGCCTATGGAACAGAGGGAAGAAATAAAGAAAGAAAAGAATACAGCTGCAATCAGTAATAGAAATGCTTTGAAATCCCTATCCCCGAGCTTATATATGCCTGTCCATCTGATGAATTGTGTTAAATGTGTTCGACCGAAAGCCTATTTATACAATTTGGCGCAAAATGAAACGATATGACGTGTCTTTTCATTTTTCCCGACCGACGAAATTCGCTCAATAGCCTTTCGTCCGAAAAAAGTTTTTTTCGGTCGAAAACCTTGGAAATCATCCAATTTTGACGATTTCCGTTAGATTTTAGTCTTTCGGCAGAAAACATGAAATTGGGACTGAAAACAAAAACCAAAGAATTTCCCCAAGCTTATCTGAACTTAGGAGGTTTCAGACTCCTGCAAATACTGAGAATTTGGTTTTGCAAATGACACCAACATTTCCAAAATTGAATCTACTTTCAATTCCTATAGTTTGTTTTCATTTTCTTTATTTTTATCTAATTTTATTTAATTTTTAAAAAAAATCACTACATAATATTTTCAGCATACATTATGATTCGGTGAAATGAAATATCGGTATCTCTAAAAATATACAATGAAAAATTAGGAAAAAAATATATTCATAATCCTTAAACTGTTCTTTTCAAAAGGATATATTTAGATTTTAGTTTTAAGTAAAAATTAAGATAGATACAAGGTGTAGAAAAACATGTGTTTAAAATATGCAATGTTTTCAGCTTGGTCAACTTAAAAAAATTCTATAAATTATAATATTCATCTGTTACATTCAAAATTATAGTCATAATAAAATAGAGTCTTTGTGGATTGTTGCAGTATATTTCATTTCTTAAAAACATAAGTTTAATAATAGATACATTGTTGTAGAAATAAGTAACACATTATCATTCCTTTCATGTTTAAGGAACATACTGTTAAACAATTGTCAAATTGACATATCAAATCGTGATAAAAAAAAATTGAAAAATAGTCATTGGAAAGCTAACACAATTCTTCACAAGTTTAGTTTTTACTGTAAAGAGAAACTAAATAAAAATAATAATTTTGTATGCCGGAAGTTGAAGAACTTGTGAAAATACAGTTTTTTTTCTCATAAAACAAGCAAAAGTGTAACCCATCTTCATGATTCCACCCCTAAGTCAGATCTACAAGATAATAAATCTTTATTTTATCCATAAGATAAGGTCAATCCCCTTCATTGGAATTCAAATCCAGTCGTAGTGGAGAAATATATGGGCCCAAACCTCCACATTCCACTACAATATCCTTGGTGTTGGAAACCACATGATATTTTATATGTGTCGACATATTTGCATTAATAAGAGAATCCTTGCAAATATTCTCAAACATAAACGTTACACAAATTTCCTTCTTAAATTTTGAATGAGAACAACTCAATTTGGAGGTTTATGATTCCAATCCCATCCTCTACATATGCATCCACTTCTTTACTCTCAATGAATTTGTACGACCATGGATGAAGTTAATGGTAGTCATGGATTCTTATTTGTTCTTATGGGATTTGGAATCCCTCCAAACCAATCCTTGAAAAAATTATGAAAATCCTTTGTGATTTAGATGACAATGATGGTCGTATTGGCATCCTCATGCTGGAAAAAGGCTACACTATCACTCAACTTGAAGAGTAATTTAATATTGTAAATATTTTTCTCTGTGGATATGGCTTGAAGATGTTGTTGTTCTTCATATAAGATATAATCAATATTTTTATTACAATTATGAGTGTTCCATATATATAGGGAACATAAGGTGACCATCCATGAAAGGATGCGTCCCTTGAATAATCAATAAATATTTGTTATTATCATTTACTTATTATATAATATATATAATAATCAATAATAATTATATTATTAATTATTATCTTTAGAGAATGTCTTCCCGATGTTGTCCAAACATCAACACTCCCTCTCAACGAGGAAGACATTCTGCAACATGACACTCTTGTCTTTGAAGTATACAAACTTCACCCTAGACTCATGACACTTGTCTGTCAGTCTTGGGAGACATCTCTCTCCCAACTGAACCAATTAACTCTCTCTAAAATTAGGTTCACTTTGGGTTCGCATGTAATATCATATAGCATCTTGAGTCTTTATCATTCCTTGTCAAATCACCATGACTAGGACAAAGAATACACCAGGATCTTTCATCACAGGCACACACCTATGAGTGAGTGTCATTTTGATGCTAACTGACACATGGAAATCACTTCAAGCACCTCGAGTCCATATTATTCCTTGCCATGATCAAGGAATGACTACGTCTGGGCCCATTTATCACAAGTGAACCTTTGTGATAAATGTATCCTATCTCCCTTGGTCTGCAACCCAATCTAGGAGAAGTTCTTCCCAATGTTGAAACATCAACACTCCCTCTTAGCTAGGGAGGTATCTTTCCATAATAGTACACAACTACTTTCTAGAGACACACAGTCTCTACCAGTGGTACAAAACCACCATAGTAGAAAACGATTTGTCACACATGGCACTCCCATGTGTACTTCTAGAGGCTCCTCCCTCTAGGAACACTTAGGGTCAACTCCCCATAGTGTGATACATCAAGGGTCAACTCCCTTGACATGTCCTCATGTGCTCTCCACATGGGACATTGGGTTATAAGCCCTGTTATCCCCGATATCTAGGGATAACTAGGAGATCATGTCTCGAGGCCCACATGGTCCTAGACATGGAGTACCGAGAGCAGGAGTGACCTGAGCATGGTCCTGGAGGACCCATCTTCTTATTCTCAGCCATTCTGTCCTGACATCCATACCAGCCTCCATCACTACCGGCCTGGTCTTGCATCAGAGAGGGCTCTTGCTCCATGAGGTAATTGGTCCGAGGTATCATGGTATGTGTCATATTTGATCATTATAACCCTCTTAT
>ML838177.1:28242-44658 GCA_009831015.1 Picea engelmannii | reverse complement strand
AAGCACATTCTAGTTTCCTTTGTTTTGTCTCGCAAACAGGTGCATCATCAGTGGTCTCATCTCCTTGACTATCCTCTCTTGGGCAGCAATCTGTGGAAGGGGTTTTCCTTGACTTGGCCTTTACTCTTTAGCCTTCCTTAATCTAGATTGCCTTAGAAACGTCTCCCTTGGACTTGCCCTCCTAAATAGAAAGAGCTCCCCATCGAGGTGACAGTGGGTGGGGAAGCTCCTGTTACGTCGGTTTCAAGCCTTGGCTCAAGCTCTCCAACCTTTCCTACAAACCGTGCGATAACAAGACCAACTACACTTATTCCTTCTCGAATAAGTGTTCCACTTATCCCTTCTTAGATAAGTGTCCTCACAGATCAATTCAAATCAATTCACAGAGGAGTATGATCTAGAGAAAGTTTGTCACACATGGCACTCCATGTGGAATTCTAGAGGCTACATCCTCTAGAAACAATAGGGTCAACTCCCATAGGGTATGACGTCAAGGGTCAACTCCCTTGACATGTCCTCATGTGCTCTCCACATGGGGCATTGGGTTATAAGCCCAAATGCACTTATTCCTTCTCGAATAAATGTTCCACTTAGCTCTTCTCGGATAAGTTTCCTCAAAGATCAACTCAAATAAATATACAAAGGAGTACGATCTGGAGAAAGTTTGTCACACATGGAACTCCATGTGGACTTCTAGAGGCTAGACCCTCTAGAAACACTAGGTTCAACTCCAATAGTGTATGACATCAAGGGTCAACTCCCTTGACATGTCCTCATGTGCTCTCCACATGGGACATTGGGTTATAAGCCCAACTGCACTTATTCCTTCTCGAATAAGTGTTCCATGTATCCCTTCTCATATAAGTGTCCTCACAGATCAACTCAACTCAATTACAGAGTAGTACGATCTAGAGAATGTCTCAGAAAGCTGCAAACATCAACACTCCCTCTCAGCGAAGGAGGCATTCTCTACCACGCCAAGTCTGTCACGAAAATACTTGAACTTCATCTTGGTTTGGTAAGAACATTAGCAACCTGCTCATCTGTAGGAAGGTACTACACCAATACTTCCTTCCTCTACACCATGTCTCAAATGTAATGGTACTTGATCTCAATGTGGTTCAATTTGTCATGAAACACTGGATTATCATAGATCTTCACACAACTTTGGTTACCATAATGAATAATGGTGGAATCCATCACATGTTCGGATAGATTTGTAGGGAGCTTGTGAAGCCACACTGCTTCATGGATTGTCATAATTATTGCACTATACTTTGCTTCTGTTGTGCTCAAATCCACAGAAGTTCATTTCCTGCTACACTAGGAAACCATGGAAGATAACAAAGTGAAGCAACACCTGAAGGTGCTCTTTCTTTCAACTACACTTTGTTCCCAATCAAAGTCAATATATTCATGCATATCATATCAAGACTGGAAGTATATCTCAGACCATGTCGAACTATGCCTCGCAAGTATCTCAACACATGCTTCGCAACAATCTAGTGTGTCTATCTCAACTGACTCATAAATTGGCTAAGTGCACTCACTGCATAGCAATTATTTGGTCTGGTGTTAAACAAATACATCAGTTATCCAACCAACTGTCTATACAGAGTCAGATCAATTTCATCATAATTAGAATAAGACACACTTAGTTTCTTCAAATTCATCATCATTAGCGTAGTCATGGGCGTCAAGTTCAGTATCTCAAACTTCTTGAATATCTCAACTGTGTACTTCCCCTGACTCAAGAAGATCTCATCAGTTATCTACCACACCTCTAGTCCCAATAAGTAGTGCATCATACCAAGGTCCTTCATCTCAAACTCATAGGCCAACACATACTTGCATTCAATAATAAGGCTCTATGTACCGGTGAGGAATAAATCATCAATGTAGAGGACCAAAATTAGGGACTCACCATTAACAGTCTTGTAGTATAGGATGGAATTAACAACACTTTTTTTGAAGCCCAAACTCATCAGGTTTTCATCAATCCTTGCATACCAAGCTCAAGGTGGTTTCTTGATTCCATACAAGGCCATCTTCAACTTGCACACATGAGACTCCTTCTCATGTATCATGAAAGCATCTGGTTGCTCAATGTATAATTCTTCCTTAATCTCTCCATTGAGAAAGGTTGTCTTTACATCCATTTGATGTACTCTCTAACCCATGAATGTTGCAGGGGAAATAATCATCTCGATAGAAGTGTATCAAGCAATAGGGGGAGATGTCTCCTCATAATCTATTCCCTCCACCTGAGAGAATCCTCTAGCAACAAATCTCATTTTGTACCTCTCGATGCTCCCATCAACTATGTTTTTGATCTTGTAGATCCATTTGGAAGTCACTACAAAATTCCCTTTGGGTCTTCGAACAATATCCCACACATCATTCTTCATGATGGATTGATACTCCTCAATCATGACATCTCTTCATACCGGATGACTAGTTGCCTCATCATAATAAGAAGGCTCAAAAAATGAATGATGTGGCTCATAGCCGTGGCATAGCATGAATCTCTCTAAAGTCTCTTTCTTTCTTAGAATTTACCATGAGGAGTTGCATGTCCTTCTTCCTCCTACAGAATTTGATGAGCCCATGCAAGTATCTTTCGACCTACTGCAATATCTTTGGAAACATTAACTAGAGCTATAGGATCAATGGGATCAATTGACTCCACTGTCTCCCTCTGAAATGGAATGTCATCTTGGACCTCATGTTTCCTCATGAAACCAATGTCTAATACATATCAAGGTTCCCTCATGGACTCAATGTCTCCCAAGACATATCGAGGTTTCCTTATGAAACCAATGTCTTGGTTCATTCATCTGACCATCTAAGGCACATCAGGATGAATTCTACACCATCTTGCTCATATGTGTGTTGAATCCTGGCTACTTAATCTGCACCATGTCTTGGATGAAATCCTGCAAGTAGCCTCTGAAGCCTCACTTCTTCCATACGTTCGAAGACAACTTTGTTGAACTCACTGTCCATATGTAGGAAGACAGGTCCATTATTCATGCAACACGTTCATTGCCAAGGTTTAAAAGACCATCATTACTTCACTCTTGGTATCTAGGGGAAGAAGAAATGAAATTGGGCATCATAAAATTTGTAGCCAATTACCCAGGCAATGATGGGCTCACCCTCAGCTGCACAACTATGAAGCCAATTTCATAGATAGGGATCCTAACTCTCTCATGCTTCAAAAATACATGGATGCACACTAGTACATGTACACATATGAAGATCTGATTAACACTGAAAAAACACGAAGATTCCTCCTCATTAACCTCTTGCATAATGAAAATACCACTAGTCCCCAATGAAATCATGAGGTTGGCTGGTGTATTCACTTCATCACATGAAATGACTATAATTGTTTTTATAGTTGGATGTTTGTTTTCTGTACATCATGTGGGTGAGGTACATTCTCGGGATTAAGATGGGTCTCTGTTAGAAATTCTAGTTGGAGACCAGTAACCCTTTCACCTTTATGTGTGATGACAAGAAAATGAGGGCGACCCATAAAACATAAAACTCTTAATAACCTCACACAAACATGTGTAGCCCTTTTCCCAGATTATCACCATGAGCTTCGCCTTACCTCTGTTGAGGGCAACCCATTCGACTAGTTTGTAACCCTACTCGTGCTTTTATTAACTCCCACTCATTTTCCATTATTTTGAGCCAATTGACATGGAAAGAACACAAATTTGAGCTCAAACTAATAGTAATAGAACACACAATACCAATACCAGTGCTCTGAAGCGAGAAACCACAAATTTCTTGCACCAAATGGTTATACTACCCTATTATCTCCATGTCCTATAGATGGCAATGGAAATGGGGCTCTCAATACATTCATAGCTTTGCATCTTGGTTTTGTCAGAGAAAAATACCCGTTGCCCATCCTCTGGACCTTTTCTTAGAAGAAAACCAAACCATTCCAACTGGGATCCCATTGGTATTCTTGTCAGCATTTTTCATTAACAGGATTCTCGGCTGGGTGGGATTCTTTATGAAATTATTTTTGGGGAACTTGGAACCATATATGGACCTTCCTCCCATATCACTCCCAGTGGTGAAATACCCTTGCTGGCACATGAAACTAGGGATCACTCGGTGGAAATATCTTCCCCATGGCCTGGGAATAAGTGATTCCAATGACAGGGAACATGTCTGTCTTTGGTCCTCCTTTTCTACATATGCATAGCTAGCCAATAGACTAAGACCATGACATCAAAGTATCATTTCTCACAACTCAAAAACAACAGAGAAGAACACATAAAAAACAAATCTTAGACTTGTTGGATCAAAAAGTGAACTAGATCCATTTATGAGACTCCCTCTGATGGATCATGTGCATTCATATCTCTCATTTTGTTACAACAAAAAATAAAAGAAACTTTCTTTTAGGATCCTGGGCCCTCTCATGAGGGAGTTAGCCCAATCCTACTCTGATACCATGTTTTTGTTCTTCATATAAGATATAATCAATATTTTTATTACAATGATGAGTGTTCCATATATATAGGGAACATAAGGTGACCATCCACGAAAGGATGTGTCCCTTGAATAATCAATAACTATTTTTTATTATCATTTACTTATTATATAATATATATAATAATAAATAACAATTATATTATTAATTATTGTCTTTAGAGAATGTCTTCCCGATGTTGTCCAAACATCAACAAACGATGCCAATTATTTATAGTGGAAATTTCCATCATAATATTGAACATCTCGTATTTATATGACAGATTTGAATTCTATTTGGTGGCAAGGATTTACACCTTCTATTCTCATGGCCATTCTCAATCTCTTGTGAAAAACCCTAGTTACAATTCCATACGGTCAAACTCCACTAGTTAAAGAACCTCATATCATGGTTAATCTGAAATTATTTTTGTGAACTATCCTTAGTTTACTACTATCTAAGATGTATTTGATGTTATCACACCTGATTTAGTATATCATGTAGTTGTCACAACCATAACATAGTTTCTACCACTACCACTATGAAGCAGTTTCTATAGATGAAGTAGTCTCTATAGATGAAGCAGTTTCTACCACTACTATAACATAGTTGATGTGTCTCATAGATAAAAAAACAACACTTCCATCAAGTTTTATTCAAGTATGTTAACATACCTCCCTAATTTATGTTAATCAATACAACATGGAAATATATGCAAAAATTCCAGAGGGTCACAACCACACAAAATTCTCTAAAGTGTTCTTCCATTTTCTTGCCTTCAACCAATTAAAATATTTCCAATTGAGTCTTCTTGAACACATTATTCATCAAATGTGATTTGTACATCCATTTTCCCAAGGCCATAGTGATCAAACATATTGATCATAAGTAAAAAAAAATTCAAGAAAAGAGAGCCCATAAGTCATATTGGAATCTTCCTCAGAAAGGTGGAGTTCTTCTTGGGATGCCTCTTGGACTGTTGATGCTTGACCAATTATTTCATTTACTACCTCTTCCTTTACAGGTGCTTCCACAAATCCCTTAGAAATGGTTTGGATGAAGTTGTGGATGAAGCTTCCAACAATTTATATCAACCCAATGACCAATCATATTACAATGAGTGAAATAATTCTTTTCCTTTTTCTTGGACAATAATCCCTTCTTTCCATTCACCACATTTGAACTTGGAGAGTGGTCTTTACATATTTCCTTCTTCTTGAAGGGAATGACATTCTTTTGTAAGGACATTTTCATCCAACACATGGCCACACAATGGTTATTTAATCCTCAAAAAGTACATGGATATGCATACCATAAATTTGGTGTTAATTTTCCATTCTTCTCATAATCGAAGAAAAAATTGGAGTACTTTACATACCTTTTAGGATCGTTCTTCATGCAAGTGTGATGAGCAGAACATGTTTTTCCTCATCCTTTGGGATGTTTATCTCTCTTTATAGATTCTTTGCATTATATCTTGATGTTTTTCCCATGGTTGAAAGGTTTTAACTTTCTTGATTCTGAATTTCATTCACTATCACTATCATGAAGTGGTGTGCCATCTCCTTGCATGGGCAGTTTCTGTAATGTCTTGGGCTTTTATCTTGAAGTGTCTCTTTCTTTAATTGTCTTGAAGCATCCTCCAACTTCTTAATTTCCACTAACATATCCCAAACCTGCATAATGAGGTATTTCCTCAACATGTATGGGATTATCCATTCCTTAGCCAGCCTTTTCCATCAAATCCCATCTTGGTTATCAACTTAAATCCAATATCCCGGGTATTCTTCTCAAAATCAACAAAAGAATCATATACATCTTGATGGGAAGAACATGGTGAATGGTTTGAGCATCTGTGGTAGAAGATGGTATTTTTTGCATGGTAGACTCTTCTTTCTCTTCCACTTCTTCATCATTCTGTAACTTTTCCACAATCTCATCCTTGGATTCTAAATCAAGTTGCAATTCTTGGATGATTCCCATGAGTTATTCTCCATGAGATAACAGTCTTTCTTGCATTTCTTGCTTCCCATCTTCATAGTATTGTGGTCTTCTTCTCAATTCAGATTTTTCCTCTTAAATTTGTTGGTTTATCTCTTCAATCTCCTAAAGTCTCTCTCTCTTCATAGTTTGACCCATGTTTTTCCTTACAAACCACAAAAATGGCCTCTAATCTTGCTTCTCTGGTACAACTTGATACAAAATTAGCGCTTAAAAATACTAATTCAAATTCATTTAAACAAATTCTCGATTTATTGTATTTACATAAAGTAAATTGACTTTAATGAATTGAAAATTCATTACTTAAAGACTATTAACAGATATAATACTCATCCAATTGATAATGTATCGAGTCTACTTCAATCCATGAACCTTGTTTATTGATTCTCCTTCAAAGAGGGCTTGTCCTTTACAAAGGGATAATGAATTCTCAAGCAAAACTAAAGCTTGTTATCTCTCCTTTAAAAAAGGGCAATTGAATTCACCAAGCAAGCCTACAACTTGCTATCTCTCCTTTACAAAGGGAAAATGAATAAAAAATCCTATTCTTCCCTCTCCAAAAAGGGTTTAAATAGTTCTTCATTTGAGAATCACCTCAAGATATTAAGGAGAGAATATCTCTCAACACCCCATACACTAGGATTTGGGCACCTTTCAAGGAATTGTTTTGATAAAATATCTCAACCATGCCCATGAAAATATCAACTCTCCATGAAGATCTCAACTTTCCATGAAACTAGGAAACTACAATCCATGAGAATCTCAACTTTCCCTTGAGACTAGGGAACTAAAGTGTTATGTAGCTCTCATGCCAATTATTTTCCTTATTACAATAACAATGAAAAATACATTATCACATAAAACTATGTACTAAACATTTCATTTAATTTTTGCTTGGTTTGCACAAAATTTCAATGAAACATATCTTTCACATACAAAGTCCTAGTGACCTTGTTCAAATTGTGTCAAAAATCTCCCTGTGAGTTCTTTGTTGAATGGACAACTTCAGTAGAAATTGGGACCAACTTGAATGTGTTGAATGTGAAAATCCTCCTAAATCATTTTTATTGACAAAGCATTGGATATTCTATGATGTTGTTTGATATCCACAAAGGATTTCACCTCCTAATATTAGCTCTTCATCACCACTTGATTTTTGTTAGGGTCCTAACCCACTCATAGGTAGATCAATATATTCGGATGTAATAAAGGTAAATATTAATAAGGACTTTCAATAAAATAGAATAAGGCGGATGTAAGAAGACCTAATAGAAGCTTCCACTTCTAGAAGGATCTTCCTCTAGTTGCTTCTCTTGACAGACATATTTAGTATAAATAAGGGTCGAGGGTATGAAAACCCTAGCTTGGAGATTATTGTAACAGAGCACTGCTCGAATGGAGGTTGCCCCCTTGAAGAGGCCTGTGAACATTGATTTTTGAATCAAAGTGATATTTATGTTGTTGTTCTTATACCATTTATGTGTTATTATGGAGATTATGCTGGTTATATTACTGTTATTCTACCATTTTTAGCATTGTATTTCTGTTGTGTATATTTATTATATCCGGTATCTTGCAAGTGGTATCAGAGAAATTTCCTTGGCATAAATTGTGGTAATTTTTTTTCAGGGTAGAGACGTATTTTGGCGTCTTTAATCCACAGAGATCTGTCATTACGTTCATAAACCGGTGGTTGAGGGATTCATACACATAGGAAATACAAGTGGTTCTTAAATGCACATCTGTTGGCTACCCTTGTAACCCCTATTGGTACCCCTTCGAGTGGTAGTGCATTAGACAACAATTGTGTATGGATCGTCCTAGATTTACTGAAGACCTCTTTAGATAAACCTATTGGCCACCAAACTGCTATAGTGTCACCGAGAACAACACTCGAGAAGATACTCTCTAGTACCTGGGTAGTCGGGTAGTACGGCTAAGGGTATGATCTGTCCTCCTTAGTTAGTGCCTTGAGATATTGGGCTGAGTACTAATGTTGGACCCCACACGTATATCAGAGAGCTATAGCACAGGGAAAACCCTTGTTTGTAGAACCCTTGAATACCTAACCCTTGGGGGACAGAAACATAAACAAATTAAAACCGACTAGATCTATTGTTGAGAAACTGTGTTCAGGTTGCCAAGTAAATACACATTTATTTCTAGTTAAGCATTTGGGGATTTCATCACTGCAGTATTCTTTAGACCGGAGTAAAACTCCGCAGGTGTAAAAAAAAAAAAAAGTCTGGAAATTTTTTCACCATTATTTGAGACCTATTCCATTGGATTTATCTCTTCGCCCTTATCACATTCATCCATATCATTTTTCGGAAAAAAATTTGACCCCACCCACCCCTTTTCAGTTCACCCATCCTCATGGCCCATACCCGTAGCCAAGATCTGGAAACTCGCTTCAACACCTTGCAATTTGGTTTCCTTGAGACCCAAAAAGAAGTGAAACAACTTAGTACTACTATTGCCTCCATCGATTCATCCATCAATACAACCACAAATACAACCATACAGTCTTCAATGGAGGAAGTCAAACAAGAACTGACCACCCATCTTGAATCTATCTTTTCATCACTCTGCACCAAACTGAAGATCCCTACAGATGACCCTTTCTCTGAAGCACCTCCAAAGACCGAAGGCGAACATTCTTCCCATTCCCATACCTATCAACCCCATCACTTTCAACGTGACCTACGCCTTCCACAGGTGGATGTGACCAAATTTTATGGCTCAGACCCCACTGGTTGGGTAACCCAAATGGAGCATTATTTCTCTTTATACGGCATCACAGATGACTTGGCCAAACTCCGGTGTGGTGTTCTCCATCTAGATCAAGAACGTTGGCAATGGTGGCAATGGAGAAAAACTTCCCGTCAAGGGTATATTTCTTGGACCCAATTTGTGACTGAGCTTTATGAACGCTTTGACATGGACACCAACCATTTGGGCCGTTTGACAAAGTTGAAACAATCTGGAACAGTAGAAGACTTCATAGTTTCCTTTGAGTGCCTGGCTTTTCGAACAGAGGGCATTAATGATGCTTTCTTTCGAGAGTGTTTTATCAATGGCCTCAAGGAGGAGATTCGAGCCCATGTCCTCATGGCTTGACCCTCGAGTTGGGTGGAGGCTACTAAAAGAGCTAAAGAAGAACAATAGGTTGTATCCTCTCAAAACTGAAAACCCTCCTTTATCCCTTGCCCTAAGCCCGTCACTCCCACTACTCCCTCCGCCCCATTAAAGATCCAAAAATTGACCAGGGATGAAATGGTTGAATGCCAACTCAAAGGCCTTTGTTATAATTGTGATGAAAAATATTTCCTGGGCCACAAGTGTAAGGAACAAAATCTTTTTATGGCCATCTCTGAGGATATTTCAGAAGAGGATGTTGAAACTCCTCTTGTGTCCGAGTCACCTAAAATCACTGACATAACCCCTCCCTCAAACCCTGCCAAAGTAGAACCTGTCATTTCCCTCAATCCTCTCACCGTCTTCTTCGCTCCCCAAACCCTCAAGTTAATCGGTTACATCAAGCATCAGAAGGTCATCATTCTGGTTGATAGTGGAAGCACCCATAATTTTATTCATCGCCTCATTGCCCAAGAAACTCATTTCTACATCCATGTTGTCAACAATTTCCAAATCATGATTGCCAATGGTGGTTCCATGAAATGTGGAGGGCATTGTGAAAATGTGTGTCTCCAAATCGCTGACTACCACCTAAAATCCCATATGTTTACTATCAACATCTATGGTTGTGACATTGTGTTGGGTGCAGACAGGCTAAGAACTTTGGGTCCCATTCTCATGGATTTTAAGGCATTAACCATGCAATTTGATGAGGAAGGCCACCAATATAAATTCCAAGGCATCACTGCTGGTTCACTTGAGGTCATTAGTTCCCATCGCATGGAAAAGCTGCTCAAAAAAGGTCATTCTAGTGTCATTGCCCAACTCCATGCCATACAAGCAACAGAGACACCCCCAACACCACATGACCTCCAAGACCTCCTTTCTAAACATCAAATGGTATTTTCCACTCCCCAAGGACTCCCTCCTTCCTGTGGTGTTCATGATCATTCCATTCCCCTTGTACCCGGAAGCCTTCCTCCCAATATCCTTCCATATCGCCACCCCTTCTCACAAAAAAATGAAATTGAGAAAATGACCGAGGAACTCTTTAATGCAAGCATTATCTGCCCTAGTAAGAGCCCTTACTCTTCTCCTGTAGTCATGGTCCTGAAGAAAGAAGGTTCTTGGAGAATGTGTCCTAACTTCCATGCCCTCAACAAACTGACCATTAAAGACAAATTTCTCATTCATGTCATTGATGACCTCCTGGATGAATTGAGTGGCGCCCAATTCTTTACTAAACTTGATCTTCGCTCGGGCTATCACTAGATATGTATGAAAGAGGTAGACATTCCCAAGATGACCTTTCACACTCATGAGGGCCACCATGAGTTTTTGGTCACGCCCTTTGGCTTGTGTAATGCCCCCTCCACCTTCCAAAGCCTCATGAATCATGTCTTCTGTCCCTTTCTCCGTCATTTTATCTTAGTTTTCTTTGATGATATCCTCATCTATAGAAAAACCTAGATAGACCATCTTACTCATGTGGATAAAGTTCTCCATCTACTCTCTCAGCACCAACTTTTCCTGAAATAGTCTAAATGTTATTTTGGTGCCTCAGAAGTAGAATACTTGGATCATCTGGTTGGCCAGGATGGCATCAGGGTGGATCCGAAAAAGATTGAAGCTATGCAAGACTGGCCGCACCCAAAGACTCTGAAAAGCTTGCATGGATTTTTGGGCTTAACAGGGTATTATCGCAAGTTTGTTAAGAACTACGGAAAGATTGCAGCACCTCTCACTGCTCTCCTAAAAAATAACTCTTTCACCTGGACTCCACCCGCTGCTCAAGCTTTTCAAACCTTGAAGACGACCATGTGCACCACTTTAGTTCTAGCCCTTCCTGATTTCACAAAGACCTTTGTGTTGGAATGTGATGCCTGAGGGAAAGGAATCAACGCCGTCCTTATGCAAGAGGGTCGACCTTTGGCCTTCACCAGCAAGCAACTGTCTGAAAGGAATTTGGGAAAACCCATTTATGAAAAGGAAATATTGGCTATTCTGCATGTCCTTGATCTGTGGCGCCCTTATCTCTTGGGGAAATGCTTCCAAATTAAGACCGACCATCAAAGCCTCAAGTACTTTCTGGAACAACGCATTTCCTCCCCAGAGAAACAAAAATGGGTGACCAAGCTCTTTGGATATGATTATGAGATCATTTACAAGAAGGCCAAAGACAATGTAGTGGCGGATGCACTGTCCTGAAAATATGAAGAAGAAGGATCCTTTTTTTTTCTTTCCTTCATTATACCTGATTGGCTCCAAGCTATGCGCCAGGAATGGCTTCAAGATCCCAAAAGTTCACATCTAATCCAGCAATTGCAGACCAAGGATCTGGATCCCCTAGGGTACTCTTGGCTCCAGGATGAGCTTCGATACAAAGGTCGTTTGTATTTAAGTAAAAAATCAAAGCTTAAATCCACGGTACTTTATGAGCTTCATGCTACACCCACAGCGGGGCACTCCAGGTTCACCAAAACATATGACAGGGTTAAACGCTCTTTTTTCTAGGATGGTATGAAATAGGACATCCGTAATTTTGTCGTTGAATGTGAGGTGTGTCAACACAACAAGGGAGAAACAGTCAAATCTCCGGGCACACTACAACCGCTTCTGATTCCACCTCCTATTTGGAAGGATATCTCTATGGAATTTATTACCGGCTTACCCAAATCAGGGAATAAATCAGTCATAATGGTGGTTGTGTATCGTCTTTCCAAGTATGCTCATTTCTGCGCTCTTCAACACCCATTTACTGCATCCACGGTGGCTCAAATTTTCATGGACCAGGTCTTCAAGCTTCATGGCATGCCGCACTCTATTGTTTTTTATCGTGACCCAACTTTCACAAGCAATTTTTGGCAAGAACTGTTTAAGCTACAAGGCACCCAATTCCATCTCAGTTCAGCTTATCATCCCCAGACTGATGGTCAAACGGAAGTTGTCAACAAGTGTTTGGAAACATATCTGAGGTGTTTTTCCTCTGAAAAACAACATCAGTGGGCTCAATGGTTACCCCTAGCCGAATGGTGGTACAACACTTCCTACCATACAGCTACTCGCATGACTCCTTTTGAAGCGGTATATGGACAGAAGCCACCTTCAGTTCTCTCATACTTATCAGGTACCTCGAAGGTCCAGGCGGTTGACCAAACACTTATAGTTCGAGAGGATATTCTTTGTACCCTTAAAGAGAACTTAGTCATGGCACAGAATCGCATGAAGCAACAAGCAGATCAAGGTCACTCTAGATGTCAATTTGCAGAAGGGGATCAGGTGTCTTTGTAACTGCAACCATAAAAGAAAACTTCCCTCAAGGCCGAGCATTGTTAGAAGCTAGCGCCCAAATTATATGGTCCTTATACAGTTCTCAAGCGTGTGGGACAAGTCGCATATCAGTTAGCTCTGCCCAGTCAGTCGAAGCTACATCCTGTTTTTCATGTTTCATGCTTAAAGAAGGTGATTGGAACTAGGTGCCAAATTCAAACCAACCTTCCAGATTTAGCTGAAGAAGGATCCATTTGGCTACAGTCAGAAGTAGTTTTGGACCAGCGTGAACGTCGGAGAACCATCAAGGAAGTGCCATCAAGGAAGTGCTAGTCCAGTGGAAAGATACCTCCAGCAGATGCCACTTGGGAACCAACTACCATTGTGCAGCAGTTTCCAGATCAATATATTTGAATGTAATAAAGGCCAATATTAATAAGGCCTTTCAATAAAATAGAATAAGGTAGATGTAAGAAGACCTAATAAAAGCTTCTGCTTCTAGAAGGATCTTCCTCTAGATGCTTTTCTTGATAGACATATTTAGTATAAATAAGGGTCGAGAGTATGAAAACCCTAGCTTGGATATTATTGTAACAAAGCATTGCTCGACTGGAGGTTGCCCCCTCGAAGAGGCTCATCAACATTTCTTTCTGAATCAAAGTGTTATTTATGTTGTTGTTCTTATATTTGTGGAGATTATGTTGGTTATATTATTCTGCCATTTCTAACATTTTATTTCTATTCTACATATTTATTATATCTGGTATCTTGCACTTTTGCAGTGGATATAACATCACACTTTTGCAGTGGATATAACATTGCTGATAGGTTTTCACTCCTTGATATTGTAAAGTCATTAATGGTCCTTGACAATAACTAAGTACACTAACAAGCATTAAAGAGAAGATAGTATCAACCACTTCCATCAAAACCAAAAGAGAAGAAATAGCATATGCTAAAGGCATCGCCACACCAACCATGATTTGGTGATTCATGTTAGAAGAATTAATACATAATCAATGATGCAATGAAGAATTTCAAAAATCAAAACTTCTCCAAATTATAACTTAAAGTATCGCCAACATATAAAATATCATCTCAAATCATATTTTTAATCCACATAACAAGTAGAAAAAATGATCTCTAAATTAAATTTTGGTAGTATTTATATAAACATAAAAATGTATTGGCTAAAATCGTAGAAACTATCGTACAAAAGAACAAACATCAATGGAAATCGACCAGTAATAATAATAATCCCTAAGGTAGGCATGGACTAAGAATCTACGATGAATAAAACTAATCAAATCAGTTACTCCAAGTTTATTTTTCCCTAGTACGTAATGAATGTCGTTATCTTAGTTTTCCAGTCAAGCTAATGTCGTTATCTCAATTTTCAATTGGATTTACAGAGTTTATAAAATGTAACACACTTAAAATCCCAAAAGCCAAACATTTAACTTAAAATACATCACTCAAAATCTATGCTCTACATGTTAAACTGAATGTTTCCACTATCATTTTTCCCCATGTGAGCTGTGAGGCATGGACGATAGATAGAATCCCAAGAAGCACTTGCTTGTAATCCCACTTGGTCTCACTCATGTGCAAGGTAAATTGATATATGATGGGAAACACAGTGGCATTCATGGCGAGACCACCCCACCAAAAATTTAGCAAAAGGTATGAGATGAGATGATATGATGATTGCTCCACCACACATAGCATTATTCTTTCACGAGGGACCATTATGGCTCAACAGGGCTGAAGGAAAAGCATATGCTCGTAGACTTAGGTTTCGGTAGGGTTATGGATTGGCTCTCCAATATCTTCTCACCCGAGTGGTTCTCATTGCTTCTCATGCTTCAGTGGTTGCTGCTTTGAATTCAAAGATACTCACTCTATCTCATTTATAGTATGTCACCTCTTCTTCGAAGGCTTCTACCTTGGCCTTGTATTCTTCCATCTCTCTGAACATATCTTCGATATTTTTCTCAGAGACTTGAGTGAATGTAACTCTTGTAAAAGACATTGGATTGTCCCTTCTGTCTCTCTCTAGTTACTTTATGTCTCTCTCTAGTCACTTTGAACGTTGGGATACCTAGGGTGGGAAGTTTATTCAAAGATTGTTTGATAATTTTCTTTGTAGCTTTATCAAATACAAATGAAATAAGTCTGGCTACTTTGTCAACCTTGGAAGGGGTGAACACTCCTAATCCCATCTCTCCAAGAAGAAAGTGGCCTCAAATTAGTGTAGGATTAGTAATGGATTTAGACAGCCAAGTGTCCATAAGGATCAATATTTGAAGCCTCCTCCTAGGTTTTATTTTTTTCTTCTTCCTCCTTTCTTCCTCTTCACATTTTTAGTTCTCTTCATGTTCTCTCATAGTAGTAGTTACTCTTATTCTTGTTGTTCTTTTATTTTCCCATCTTCTTCTATGCATATGCATATTAAATCCTTAGTGCCTCAACTTCCTTTTCTAGTCTTTCTTTCTCTTTTGATGTCTTATCTTTCTTAGATTTCTCTTTTTCAGTTGAGTTTTTCTTTGGCCTTGAATTGCCTCTCTTCCTATAAATGACTTCAAAATAATCATTCCCTTATGTATATTTTTTCATCCCTCCATGCTTCACATTCATAGGGCCATTTATACTTTCATTGGACCATGTTTGTGGAATATTTTCTCACCAAAATGGACCGTTGTCAAAATGTCTACCTTGACTTGTGCCTCCTTTCCATCCCTAAAACTATAGGATTTCATGTAGAAATGTAGTGGTAACCATGGTAGTTTTTTGTCCCTAGAGAGGGTTTCTCCAACTCCATGCACATGAGTGTGGTATGTTGCTTCCTATAGGAATGGTTTCTGAGGCACAAACTTTGGAAATAAGTGAGGATGTTTGATTGATGTGTAGGCCCTAATGTATGTCCCTTCTCCAACTCCATGCACATGAGTGTGGTATGTTGCTTCCTATAGGAATGGTTTGTGAGGCACAAACTTTGGAAATAAGTGAGGATGTTTGATTGATGTGTAGGCCCTAATGTATGTCCCATGCTCTAGTACATACCAATCTCCAATTTTCCAGATAGCTTGCAATGCCTTCTCAAACATGCATGGTGTTGTGGCGCATAACAATAATTGGAACAAGGGAGTTAAAAGGTGTTTAGATCTTATGATAGTAACGAATTATTTATGCTTCCACAAGTCTTGGTAGTAGACATGAATAGGGGTAGGATGACATGTGGATGTTTCCTTGGCACTGTACATTTTGTTGTAGATATGATCTCCTCCAATGTGGCAAGGAGGATAGAAGCCCAGTTGAATATGTGACCAGTTGTTGTGATTGTATGCAATAAAGGGAGATTCTTTTAACATAGAGGCATCTATTTCCCCATAAATTTTGCACATAAGGGCTACAATGAATTTGTAGGGGTCCTCAACATTTTGGTGGGATAATCACATGATTTTGTTTTTTGAATTTTATCCATGTAAACCACCAATTTTTCATTGCTT
>ML838177.1:0-17089 GCA_009831015.1 Picea engelmannii | reverse complement strand
TACTAATTCAAATTCATTTAAACAAATTCTCAATTTATTGTATTTACATAAAGAAAATTGACTTTAATGAATTAAAAATTCATTACTTAAAGACTGTTAACAGAGATAATACTCATCCAATTGATAATGTATCAGGTCTACTTCAATCCATGAACCTTGTTTATTGATTCTCCTTCAAAGAGGGCTTGTCCTTTACAAAGGGATAATGAATTCTCAAGCAAAACTAAAACTTGCTATCTCTCCTTTAAAAAAGGGCAATTGAATTCACCAAGCAAGCCTACAACTTGCTATCTCTCCTTTACAAAGGGAAAATGAATAAAAAATCCTATTCTTCCCTCTCCAAAAAGGGTTTAAATAGTTCTTCATTTTAGAATCACCTCAAGATATTAAGGAGAGAATATCTCTCAACACCCCATACACTAGGATTTGGGCACCTTTCAAGGAATTGTTTTGAGAAAATATCTCAACCATTCCCATGAAAATATCAACTCTCCATGAAGATCTCAACTTTCCATGAAACTAGGAAACTACAATCCATGAGAATCTCAACTTTCCCTTGAGACTAGGGAACTAAAGTGTTATGTAGCTCTCATGCCAATTATTTTCCTTATTACAATAACAATGAAAAATACATTATCACATAAAACTATGTACTAAACATTTCATTTAATTTTTGCTTGGCTTGCACAAAATTTCAATGAAACATATCTTTCACACACAAAGTCCTAGTGAGCTCGTTCAAATTGTGTCGAAAATCTCCCTGTGAGTTCTTTGTTGAATGGAGAACTTCAGTAGAAATTGGGACCAACTTGAATGTGTTGAATGTGAAAATCCTCCTAAATCATTTTTATTGACAAAGTATTAGCTATTCTATGATGCTATTTGATATCCACAAAGGATTTCACCTCCTAATATTAGCTCTTCATCACCACTTTCTTTTTGTTAGGGTCCTAACCCGCACATAGGTAGATCAATATATTCGGATGTAATAAAGGTCAATATTAATAAGGCCTTTCAATAAAATAGAATAAGGCGAATGTAAGAAGACCTAATAGAAGCTTCTGCTTCTAGAAGGATATTCCTCTAGATACTTCTCTTGATAGACATATTTAGTATAAATAAGGGTCGAGGGTATGAAAACCCTAGCTTGGAGATTATTGTAATAGATCGATGCTCGACTGGAGGTTGCCCCCTCAAAGAGGCCCGTGAACATTGCTTTCTGAATCAAAGTGTTATTTCTGTTGTTGTTCTTATATCATTTATGTGTTATTGTGGAGATTATGTTGGTTATATTACTGTTATTCTTCCATTTCTAGCATTTTATTTATGTTCTACATATTTATTATATCTGGTATCTTGCAAGTGGTATCAGAACACTTTCCTTGGCAGAAATTGTGGGAATTTTTTTTCAGGGTAGAGACGTATTCCGACGTCTTTAAGCCACATAGATCTTTCGTTATGCACATAAACCTGTGGTTGATGGATTCATACACGTAGGAAATACAAGTGGTTCTTAAGCGCACATCTGTTGGCCACCCTTGTAACCCCTGTTGGTACCCCTTCGAGTTGTAGTGCATCAGACAACACCTGTGTATGGATTGGCCTAGATTTCCTAAAGCCCTCTTTAGATAAACCTATTGGCCACCGGACTGCTATAGTGTCACCGATAACAACACTCGGGAAGATACTCTCTAGTACTTGGGTAGTTGGGTAGTACAGCTAAGGGTACGGTCTATTCTCCTTAGTTAATGCCCTGAGATATTGGAACGAGTACTACTGTTGTACCCCACATGTATATCAGAGAGCTATAGAACAGGGTAAACCCGTGTCTGTAGAACCCTTGAATACCTAACCCTTGGGGGACAGAAACATAAACAAATTAAAACCGACCAGATCTATTATCACGCAACTGTGTTTGTGTTGCCAAGTAAATACACATTTATTTCTGGTTAAGCATTTGGGAATTTCATCACTGCAATATTCTTTAGACCGGAGTATAACTCTGCAAGTGTAAAAAAAAAAAGTCTGGAAATTTTTTCACCATTATTTGAGACCTATTCCATTAGATTCCTCTCTTCGCCCTTATCACATTCATCCATATCATTTTTTGGTAAATTTTTTGACCTATAGCCAAGATATGGAAACTCGCTTCAACACCTTGCAATCTGGTTTCCTCGAGACCCAAAAAGAAGTGAAACAACTCAGTGCTATTGTTGCCTCCATCGATTCATCCATCAATACAACCATGCAGTCCTCAATGGAGGAAGTCAAACAAGAACTGACCACCCAGCTTGAATCTATCTTTGCATCACTCTGCACCAAACTGAAGATCCGTATAGATGACCCTTTCTATGAAGCACCTCCAAAGACCGAATGTGAACATTCCTCCCATTCCAATACCTTTCAACCCCATCACTTTCAATGTGACCTACGCCTTCCGTGGGTGGAGGTGACCAAATTTGATGGATCGGACCCCACTAGTTGGGTAACCCAAATGGAGCATTATTTCTCTTTATACGGCATCACAGATGACTTGGCCAAACTCCGATATGGTTTTCTCCATCTAGATCAAGAACGTTGGCAATGGAGAAAAACTTCCCGTCAAGGGTATATTGCTTGGACCCAATTTGTGACTGAGCTTTATGAACGCTTTCACACAGACACCAACCATTTGGGTCGTTTGACAAAGTTGAAACAATCCGGAAGAGTAGAAGACTTCATAGCTGCCTTTGAGCACCTGGCTTTTCGAACAGAGGGCATGACTGATGCTTTCTTTCGAGAGTGTTTTATCAGTGGCCTCAAGGAGGAGATTCGGGCCCATGTCCTCATGGCTTGACCCTCAAGTTGGGTGGAGGATACTAAAAGAGCTAAAGAAGCACAACAGGTTGTATCCTCTCAAAACCGAAAACCCTCCTTTATCCCCACTACTCCCTCCGCCCCATTAAAGATCCAAAAATTGACCAGGGCTGAAATGGCTGAACGCCAACTCAAAGGCCTTTGTAATCATTGCAATGAAAAATATTTCCTGGGCCACAAGTGTAAGGAACAAAATATTTTTATGGCCATCTCTGAGGATATTTCGGAAGAGGATGTTGAAACTCCCCTTGTGTCTGAGTCACTTGAAATCATTAACATAACCCCTCCTTCAGACTCTCCCGAAGTAGAACCGGTCATTTCCCTCAATGCTCTCACCGGCTTCTCCGCTCCCCAAATCCTCAAGTTAATCGGTTACATCAAGCATCGGAAGGTCATCATTCTGGTTGATAGTGGAAGCACCCATAATTTTATTCATCGCCGCATTGCCCAAGAAACTCATTGTTACATCCATGCTGTCAACAATTTCCAAATCATGATTGCCAGTGGTGGTTCCATGAAATGTGGAGGGCACTGTGAAAATGTGCGTCTCCAAATCAGTGACTACCACTTAAAATCCCATATGTTTTCTATCGACATGGGTGGTTGTGACATTGTGTTGGGTGTAGACTGGCTAAGAACTTTGGGTCCCATTCTCATGGATTTTAAGGCATTAACCATGCAATTTGACCAAGAAGGCCACCAATAAAAATTACAAGGCATCACTGTTGGTTCACTTGAGCTCATTAGTTCCCATCGCATGGAAAATCTGCTAAAAAAAGGTCATTCTGGTGTCATTTCCCAACTCCATGCCATACAAGCAACAGAGACACCCCCGGTACCACATGACCTCCAAGCCCTCCTTTCTAAACATCAAATGGTATTTTCCACTCCCCAAGGACTCCCTCCTTCCTGCGGTGTTCATGATCATTCCATTCCCCTTCTACCCAGAATCCTTCCTCCCAATATCCTTCCATATCACCACCCCTTCTCACAAAAAAATGAAATTGAGAAAATGGTCCAGGAACTCCTTAATGCAGGCATTATCTGCCCTAGTACGAGCCCTTACTCTTCTCCTATAGTCATGGTCCTGAAGAAAGAAGGTTCTTGGAGAATGTGTCTTGACTTTCGTGCCCTCAACAAACTGACCATTACAGACAAATTTCCCATTCCTATGACCTCCTCGATGAATTGAGTGGCCCCCAATTCTTTACTAAACTTGATCTTTGCTCGGTCTATCACTAGATACGTATGAAAGAGGCAGACATTCCCAAGACGACCTTTCGCACTCATGAGGGACACTATGAGTTTTTGGTCATGCCCTTTGGCTTGTGTAATTCCCCCTCCACCTTCCAAAGCCTCATGAATCATGTCTTCCGTCCCTTTCTCTGTCATTTTGTCTTAGTTTTCTTTGATGATATCCTCATCTATAGAAAAACCTGGATAGACCATCTTACTCATGTGGATAAAGTTTTCCATCTACTCTCTCAACACCAATGTTTCTTGAAACAGTCTAAATGTGCTTTTGGTGCCTCAGAAGTAGAATACATGGGTCATCTGGTTGGCAAGGATGGCATCAGGGTGGATCCAAAAAAGATTGAAGCTATGCAAGATTGGTTGCACCAAAAGACTCTCAAAAGCTTGCGTGGATTTCTAGGCTTAACAGGGTATTATCGCAAGTTTGTTAAGAACTACGGAAAGATTGCAGCACCTCTCACTGCTCTCCTAAAAGAGAACTCTTTCACTTGGAATCCACCCGCTGCTCAATCTTTTCAAACCTTGAAGATGACCATGTGCACCACTCTAGTTCTGGCCCTTTCTGATTTCACAAAGACCTTTGTGTTGGAATGTGATGCCTCAGGGAAAGGAATAAACGTTGTCCTTATGCAAGAGGGTCGACCTTTGGCCTTCATCGGCAAGCAACTGTCTGAAAGGAATCTGGGCAAACCCATTTATGAAAAGGAAATGTTGGCTATTCTGCATGTCGTTGATCTGTGGCGCCCTTATCTCTTGGGGCAATGCTTCCAAATTAAGAACGACAATCAAAGCCTCAAGTACTTTTTGGAACAACGCATTTCCTCCCCAGAGCAACAAAAATGGGTGACTAATCTCTTTGGATATGATTATGAGATCATTTACAAGAAGGGAAAAGACAATGTAGTGGCGGATGCACTGTCCCAAAAATATGAAGAAGAAGGATCCCTTTTTTCTCTTTCCAGGTCTTCAAGCTTCATGGCATGCCGCACTCTATTGTTTTCCAGTAAAGCTAATGTAGTTATCTCACTTTTCAATTGGATTTACAGAGTTTATAAATGTAACACACTTAAAATCCCAAAATCCAAACATTTTACTTAAAATACATCACTCAAAATATATGCTTTACATGTTAAACTGAATGTTTCCACTATCAATTTTTGCCATGTGAGCTGTCAGGCATGGACGATAGATAGATTCCCAAGAAGCACTTGCTTGTAATCCAACTTGGTCTCACTCATGTGCAAGGTAAATTGATGTATGATGGGAATGACAGTGGCATTCATGGCGAGACCACCCCACCAAAAATTTAGCAAAAGGTATGAGATGAGATGATATGATGATTTCTCCACCACACATAGCATTATGTTTTCAGGAGGGACCATTATGGCTCAACAGGGCTGAAGGAAAAGCATATGATGGTAGACTTAGGTTTCGGTAGGGTTATGGATTGGCTCTCCAATATCTTCTCACTCGAGAGTTTCATATTGCTTCTCATGCTTCAGTGGTTGCTGCTTTGAATTCAATGATACTCACCTTATCTCATTTATAGTATGTCACCTCTTCTTCGAAGGCTTCTACCTTGGCCTTGTATTCTTCCATCTCTCTTAACATATATTTGATATTTTTCTCAGAGACTTGAGTGAATGTAACTCTTGTCAAGGATAGAGACATTGGATTGTACCTTCTATTTCTCTCTAGTTACTTTATGTCTCTCTCTAGTCACTTTGAACGTTGGGATACCTAGGATGGGAATTTTATTCAAAGATTGTTTGATAATTTTCTTTGTAGCCTTATCAAATACAAATGAAATAAGTCTGGCTACTTTGTCAACCTTGGAAGGGGTGAACACTCCTAATCCCATCTCTTCAAGAAGAAAGTGGCCTCCAATTAGTGTAGGATTAGTAATGGATTCAGACAGTCAAGTGTCCATAAAGATCAATATTTTAAGCCTCTTCCTAGGTTTTATTTTCTTCTTCCTCCTCCTTTCTTCCTCTTCACATTTTAAATTCTCTTCATGTTCTCTCAAAGTAGTAGTTCCTCCTATTCTTGTTGTTCTTTTATTTTCCCATCTTATTCTATGCATATGCATATTGAATCCTTAGTGCTTCAACTTCCTTTTCTAGCCTTTCTTTCTCTTTTGATGTCTTATCTTTCTTGGATTTCTCTTTTTCAGTTGAATTTTTCTTTGGCCTTGAGTTGCCTCTCATCCTATAAATGACTTCAAAATAATCATTCCCTTATGTATATTTTTTCATCCCTCCATGCTTCACATTCATAAGGCCATTTATACTTTCATTGGACCATGTTTGTGTAATATTTTCTCACCAAAATGGACCGTTGTCAAAATATCTACCTTGACTTGTGCCTCCTTTCCATCCTTGAAACTATAGGATTTCATGTAGAACGGTAGTGGTAACCATCATAATTTTTTGTCCCTAGAGAGGGTTTCTCCAACTCCATGCACATGAGTGTGGTATGTTGCTTCCTATAGGAACGGTTTGTGAGGCACAAACTTTGGAAATAAGTGAGGATGTTTGATTGATGTGTAGACCCTAATGTATGTCCCATGCTCTAGTACATACCAATCTCCAATTTTCCCGATAGCTTGCAATTCCTTCTCAAACATGCATGGTGTTGTGGCGCATAACAATAATTGGAACAAGGGAATTAAAAGGTGTTTAGATCTTCTGATAGTAACCAATTATTTATGGTTCCACAAGTCTTGGTAGTAGACATGAATAGGGGTAGGATGACATGTGGATGTTTCCTTGGTACTGTACATTTTGCTGTTGATATGATCTCCTCCAATGTGGCAGGGAGGATAGAAGCCCAGTTGAATATGTGACCAGTTGTTGTGATTGTATGCAACAAAGGGAGATTCTTTGAACATAGAAGCATCTATTTCCCCATAAATTTGTCACATAAGGGCTACAATGAATTTGTAGGGGTCCTCAACATTTTGGTGGGATAATCACATGATTTTCTTTTCTGAATTTTATCCATGTAAACCACCAATTTTTCATTGCTTCTCTATAGTCTAAAGGACATTGCAACATCCAGTGTAATTTCAATCTCTTAAGTGGGAAGGTGTCGCACTGAACCGTAGAATGATGAGATAGATTTTCCTTGAGTATCCTTGATTAACTTGTTGTCAACATATGTTTGGCACATGATCCACCAGATGGCTTCTACACATAGGAATATAGCTAGTATGTATTTATCTTATGCAGTCGTGAGTGTTTTATCATTTGATAGACACCAATGTCTTGGTTTTGGCCTAGAAAATCAAAATAGGAACTTCAGATTGAAACATATCATAAATTTCTACCCATTGATAGGCCACACAGGTGTGTTGTATATGGTGTCATTGCAAATAAAACCTAAACATCTTATAAATTTCTCCCCATGTGTATCGTATATAGTGTCATTGTAGATATAACCTGAGGTACTAACTCCTGCTTCCTTCTCTTCTCTATTTAAGCTAACTTCAATGATTTTCTCTTTGTAGATGTATCATGCAACTAATCTTTATTCTTTATCCATTGAGAAATATTGATTGGGACGGGAAATTGAGAAATATTAATTGGGAGGGGAATCTTATTTGTTGATAATGGTCATTCCTAGCTTAAGATTTCTTTATCCATTGAGAAATATTATTTGGGAGGGGAATGATAATGGTCATTCTTAGCTTAAGCTTTTGTGATGAAACCTTAATAGTGTGCAAACAAAAGAAGTTTCCAAAAGAGACAAAAAAAGAAAAAAGAAAAAAAGGAGCATCTTGTTACGCAGAAAGGCGTATACCTATTGATCATGGGCACATTTAATAGGTTTTTAGTGCTTAATCAGTTTTGTATGGACAAGATTAAATATTGATGGAATATTCTTAGTAGTCCCAATAAATCAATGGTTGTGATTTCAACCACTAACTTCCTCACTATTATAAAGACATCAGTATACATGTTTTCTTTTTCACTTTACTTAATCATATTTAAAATTTACTATGGTGGCTAGCTGATTGCCACGTATGAGTGATTAGGGTTTCATTTTATAGGCCAACCTAAACCTTTGGCCTTCACCAGCCACGTTCTGGACACACACTTGTTCAGGTTTTGCAAGCCATCTTTTTGCAAGCCGTCCTTTCGGAGTTCAACAACCATGAATTTGTGGCTGTGCTAATGAATAGGGCAATAGAATCTCAAACCTATGTCGTTTACAACTCACAACAACTATTTCTTCATGAGCACTGCAATACTCTCTCCCAAATTAACACTTCGTCCATTTATATTTGTAACGTGTCCCATTCCTGTTCGTCGATGGGTTCCGGGGTTTTGTTTCCAGTCATGGCCATCGTCATCGTCTTCCTGCAGGATTTTTCTTCCAGTGAAAGTGAGACGAATATGGTGTTCTATATGCACAACAATTTGAAGGGTAGCGACGTGACATCCTTCCCAGTTTCCGGATTAAATGGCTCTTCTTCAAGCTCGAGCCAACGGGATTAGGCAGTTTCCTTTGAAAATTCAGTTGATGATTGGTGTGTAGTTATGATGCTCTACAACTAGTTTGTTTTGAATGAATTGGGGCATGAAAATATTTCATTAATTTCCATCGATAATGTTTATAATATTTCGGAACAAACTGAAGAGATAATGTTTACATTTGAAAAATCATAACTAGGTTTCATACTTCCTACCACCATTCAATGTTCTCAAATGGTACCACACAAAGATAAAATATTCTGCTGAAAAGGACGTGATGACTAATGGAGCTGTGCATCTGAACTTATGTTTGCACCTTCTAGAATAATGCTTGTTAATTGTTACTAGATTGTGTTATGGTTATCAATATGCAGCTTGTTGTATAGTCTTTAAGATTGTGGTGGTTGGTATATATATCGTTCGATTATTTTGGTATATAAGTCGGAATATATCTAACTGTGTATATATTATCACTTGTTGCAGTCTTAAAGACTCTACAACAAATTGCATATTGATCATAGTTGTGTTACAGTGCAACTATAGTGTGCAAACGAAAGAAGCTTTCAAAATAGACAAAAGAGAGGAGCATCTTGTGAGTAGGGTAATAGAATCTTGAAGTTTTGTCATTTAGGGCTCGTAGCAGCTATTTATTCATGAGCGCTGCAATACTCTCTCGCAAATAGACATAGTGCTCATCCATTTGTTTTGTAACTTGTTCCATTCCTATTCGATGGGTTCAAGGGTTTTGTTTCCAGTCATGGACATCATCGTCATCGTCTTCCTGCGGGTGAAAGACATATGAATATGATATTTTATTTGCACGACAATTTGTTTGTTTAATTTAGCATTCAGGAGTTTGTTTAATTCTTTCTTGACTGTTGGTTCGAGTTTTGGGTGCATCTTTCTTAACTTTTGTTGAAAAGGTTGGGTCTGGGGTTTCATGGGAATAATATGTTGTATGATGTTAGGATCAAAGTTTTTTAGGTTGTTGTATGTCCAGGTAAAGACATCTTTGAATTCCTTAAACAACTTAATAAATGCTACCTTTTCTTGCTCAGAACATCCCAACCCCAAATTGATGCACTATGGGTTGTCTTTAGTTCCCAAATTTACTTGTTCATGTGTCAAGGAAGAACTATTCATTTTACAATTCACTGATTTTCTGAACTTATCATGAAGATCATAAAAATTTTCTAGTCTAACCACAGATTTTGGGATAGAGTTTACCATATCCGATGCAGACTCTGGGGATCTTGGATTTGTTATTACCGTAAAATCGTGAAGGTTTTCATCGTGGGTACCTTCATCAATCACTACGCCCTAGAAAGTCTCTTCCATATGCAGAAAACTGATGATCTGTTTATCGTCATCGAAGACTCTCCAATTTGTGATGTTGTCCGGGACAGATGGTCTGAGCAACAATTTGATGAAAAATGCATCTGGAGATAGGTCTTTTGCAGGAAAAAGTTTTGAGGCGACGTTAGCTAACAAATCAGCCTCAGCATTATTCAATCTAGGAATAGAATTTATGTTAAATGCAAAAAAAATGTTCATCAAATTCCATACCTCAGTCTGATAGATTTTAAGGTGCAGAGATAAACAATGGATAGAATTTTTTACCTGTTTAACCACGATTTGTGAATCACCAAAGACAGTCAAATTTTGAATGTTCAAATCTAGTGCTTTTCTGAGACCTTGCACGAGTGCCTTGTATTCGGCTGTGTTGTTTGTGCATTCGAATTCTAACAGGAAAGAAATCAAAGTCTTGTTACCTGCTGGATCAATGAGCATGCACCCTGCATCAGCTCCTTCCTTGGATTTTGACCCATTGAAGTAAAGAGACCATATTTGATTTTCGTCAGGTGCATGTGGCCACTAAGAGAAGGTTGTCGACTGCGTGCATGTTATAATTTCAGATTGCTGTTCCAGGTCAGTAATGGTAGAGGTTTCAGCCATGAAATTGCCAAAAAAAGTGTCCATCCCCTGTATTTCAAGTGAATTTGCGAAAGCAGTGAATGGTTCATTAAGATCATTTAAATCAGTTACTGTGAACTTAAGGTAACACTCATGATTTACCTTGATTCTGTTAGGCTTTCCATTTTCGGGTAGCCACAAGTGAGACTAGTCTGTTGCAAAATAGTCATGTAGTTGTTCAGACCAATCTCTACTTAAAAACAAACCATATACTTCTGGGATATCTACAACAATGATATCAATGACTTGATGGATTTTAGGATTAGATGATAATCTGATAAGCACAATTTTTAATTCACCTATTACTTTAACACTAGTTCGATCAAGCTGAATAATTTTAAGGCTGGACGGTTGAACTTTGGCATTAATTTTTTGACATATAGACCAAGGCATTACGTTTGATGATGCACCTGAATCTACCATACAGTTATGTACATTCCTATTGAAAATTTCAAAAGTCAACAAAAAGGGAGGGACATTTCTGCGAGTATTAACAGCAGAGGTTTGTTGTTTTTTAATCATAGCCCCTGAAACTAGTTTATCTACATTTGTTACACTTTTTACAACAAGGTCTCTTTTATCAAAAGGCTTTGATGTCGTTTTGGCGGAGACCTTTTGAGGAGTTTTGGGGCTGTTTTCAGCAACTTTGTTGTTGTTCGGATTGTTGTTTTTGTTGTTTTCCACAATATTCTATAGCATCTTTTGCAGAAGAAAGGGAAATTTTAATAATTCGTAAACATAGATGTTAGCCCTAATATTTTTTAGATCCTCAATCAAATCATACTCTAAAATTGGGGCTGCTGAATACTGTTTAATCTCAATTGATTTAGACTATTTTGGAGGTGCATTAGTTACAATTTCAGAAGAAGACTTATTTGTTGTCTTGCTCCTAGTATTGTAAGGATGCACTGTTTCGAAATTAGTTTGAAAAATGCTATCCGAAAAATGTCCGAAAATGTTTGGGGAGGATTCATCCTCTTCTACTATCTCTTGTTCAGCTACTTCTTCAGGAATCTCGAGAGGAATCAAGTTATCATGTGCTTCTAGAATCGTTTGAATAGCAAACTGTAATCTTTCTAGATTTAGGCCTTCAGAATTTGAGTTAGGCCAGTTTGTGGGAAAAGGATTCCTAAAAGGGGGTTTGTAAGGCCCTTTGCTCGAAGAAGCTTCTTCAACCAACCTTTTCAAATATATAACTTGATTAGAAAACTTCTAAACGACCTTCTGTAAGTTTTCTAGATCCGAACTATCTGGTTGAGTTTTGTTTTGGGGGGGTCTACGAAGGATTTCGATCTTCTTCTTGGAAGATGAAATAGTCTCTACCTCGTTAAAGGTATTGTCTTTTAGGATGAGAATATCTTTCTCAATTTGACTCGCCGCTTCGAAGGCTTCTAACAATGTGGCTTTCTTGGACCTTTTTACTCAAATGGCTATGTTTTGATGTAAGGCTTTCGTGTAGTATGCGACGATAAGATTTTCGACAGGCATCGAATCCATGGGGATTCAGTTCTTTAATGTCACGAACCTTTGATTAAAGTATTTTATCTTTTTTGGGGGTTCATCTTTAAACTAGAGAGTTCCATGACTAGAACTTTAGGAGACTTATCGTCTCTGAATTTCTCAAGGAAATAGGACTCGAATTTATCCCATGACACGATGGTGTGGGGTTGTTGGGAAAAGTACCAGGTAGAGGCATTACCTTCAAAGGTGTAGGGAAACAATCTACACACTACGTCTTTGTGCTCAACACTACGGAGCCTAATGGCTAGCATAATTTTTTTGATATGATCTTCAGCAATTTGCTTCGAATCTGGGTCAAATTTAGGCAGCCATTTCTCCGTATGTTTAGGCAAAGGATGTTGGGGCCCAGGTATGGCCACTGCATCTTGGTCGAGCCAAGGTCTGGCGGTATTGTTTGGATTGGCCATAGGTGTGGGTGGCATCGAAGGCTGAGATGAAAAACTGCCTTCGTCTGATGATTCTTCTCCAGAAGAAGAAGGAGATGAAGGGGGTGGTGATGGTGGAATACCAAACCCTCCTGCTGCAGGAGTGAGGATATGATATGGATATGTAGGGTTTAGGGTAAGATCGGTACCTTCCAGTTGTTCCCTGATATCAGAGAAGTCTAATGGTTGGTTCAAAGGTCGACCTGGTTGTCTGATACAGGCCAAGGCACTGTGTGTTCTTATGAGGGATTGACGAACAATTTCTTGTACGTCGGTCCCTGGGGGATTTGGAGTTACTGGTTCAACTGTGATCTATGGATGGTCGTTTGATGAGGTTGTTGTTTGAGGGACATTGTTGTCATCTAAACGACTTCTTGTTATTATGGGTGAGCGGGTAGGTGGGGGAGGAGTCTTGCGACCTCCTCGTGCCATTAATAGTATTTAGGCCCTCATTCTAGCACCATTTGTTGACAGACGAAATTGACCGCTTCTCAACTGGAAGAGTGAATCCGGTCCAAGGTTGTCTAATTAACCCAAGTCGTTTGGATTAATTCACTCCGATGGGTTTAGCGGCTCCATTGGCCGATATAAGTTCTAAAGAAAGCGAAAAGATAACTAAAGGAAATACAATAAATTAATAAATAACAATCACTAAAATCTATATGTGCATTTAAATATATATATGTATAGTTTATTTAAATAATATATGTATAATAATTGTATATGCAATCTGTACAAATCATGATTTTTAATCTAAACTCGTAAAAATTGAATGCAAATTGGTTCTTTTAACAACAATAATAAAGAAAGTGAAAATACTATTTAATATTTTGGTTTGTTTTCTTGGATGTATACATTCATGAAATCAAATATTAAACTACTTAATTGAATAGAAAATTATAGATAATGGAAATCATACTATATATATAAAACTTCTAAAATAAACAAGCAAACGAAATAAAATAACAGACTAACCTATTAATGCATCCAATGTCTGTTCAATAGAGAACGTCCAGCCACCTTATCTGGGAAATAAACCTGCAATGGATCTTAAGATTGTTCTGAACAAATGCGAAACGAATATGCTGAAATTGAGTTATGATAACAGAACATATAATGGAGACAGTCACAGTGGTCTTTATGATTTGCAAGTAACTACGATGAGATAAATCTTCTTGTAAAAACTTGCATGTAAACATTCAACATAAATTAGAGATAAATCTCCTAATTTAAACTGGATAGATGATCACTGTGTATTGTATATGAAACATAAGATATGGACAGCATAAAAAAATGAATCATATCAACTTGCAATAAATCATGACGATGAAAGCAATCACCATCTATTATCAAATCGAAATAAACATAACTTGAATCAAAACATCATACAGAAAAGCTAAAGTTGTAATGTGCATTATGTTCCATTCAAGTCTATGATAAAACGCCCATACTCTTGCTCCAGAACGAGATGATCCGATGTTTACAAAATGAAAGGTTTATAAAGGTCTTAGGAAACATAACTGTTTCTGTTCCTGAGATCAAATTTGTTTCAAAAAATAAGGGGGATGCAACCACCCTGATTTTACTAAATATCCAAAAACTAACAACAATCTATTTCTGTTATTCAAAATACATCATAGATATGGATAGAAGATCTTAAAAGTGTCTCATATCATCTTTGAAATCATGAGCTCCTGAATTATCCTGAAAGCAAAAGAAAATAGGAAGATCTCAAATATGTTCTCTGTCATAAATTTAGACAATTCAAATTTTCTTAACTGGCTACAGAATCTTGCGATTCTGTAGCTAGTTATAATAGTAAATGAAATCTCATTTTATTGAATAAACAAAATAGGCTAATCTAATAATAAAAATAGTTTATTCAACAAACCAAATAATCTAACTTAAGAATGACACAATCATGCTATTAAATTAAAAAAATCATACCTCTAATCATGAAATCAAACCGTATCATGAAACTTTGGAGTTAACGATGGCTGTAGCGGCCTCTACGTTTTTAAAAATCACATGACCTGTGGTTTTCAAACGCTTATCCTTCCCTTGGATGATAGATTCAAGCGTGTTGTTTTCGTTTGTTAAAACATCAACCTGGTCTTTTAAAAACTTAACTCGTGAATGTAGAAACGGGACATCAGTATAGTATCTGTCAATCCATGATAGACAGACATCGCACTATGAATGTGTGGCATTTGCATCAGAACGAACGAGATTATGGATCGAAGAACCCTCCATACGGATAGTAGATTTATTGCAAAGTTGGACACCAGGAAACTCTGGATTGTCTTGCAAGCAAGGAGGAAAATTATCGACAAAGTTATATGGTCGGTTAGGGTGTGGCCCGAATGACACAGGGTCTTCCTCTACAAGGAATTTGTCAATTTCAGAGTCTGAGCTTTCGTTAAATTCAATCATGCTAATCTCATCTACACGAGAGCTTGTCTTATTTCGAAGACTTCGAGAAATTAGCCTACCATCT
Organism: Picea engelmannii; assembly: GCA_009831015.1. Lineage (NCBI taxonomy): Eukaryota > Viridiplantae > Streptophyta > Pinopsida > Pinales > Pinaceae > Picea > Picea engelmannii. Next base: position 2,087 of record ML838177.1, on the reverse strand, counting down.
CTCTTGTTTTTGAAATTGAGATCAACATTACTTTTAAACTTCTTTCCTATAGGTTTCCTTGCAATTTTAACACAGTCCTTTGAATGTGTAACCGGTTGACTAGCCTATTGAATGACCTTTGGATAGATCAAGGGTTCGCTATTAGGGGAAGAAGCACAAGTCTGGGGAGGTGGAAGAGATGTCTTCGGGTGGACAATGGTTTCCTCAATGATGAGTTTGTCGACTTCTCCCAATTCAGGGTTACCAATACCATTTCATGTAATAAACGAATCCCAAAAGTCATTTTGAGACTCTAACTGATGTATGAGGATGATTTTAATGAGGCCGTGATGAAAAATACTTGAGTCTGACCTCTGTTTCTTAAATCTTTTCCCCATTTTATATAGACTTCTGAGTAGGTAATATGGCATATTCAAAGGGAAACCCATAAAACTCATAAGCAGACGTAAATGATATAGAAATACAAGTCTGAATCGTCCCTCACATGTAACAAATTGTTTCACCACAGCGAGTAAATCATGCCACCGAGATTTTAGGAATGAAATTGGCATACCTCTATCACAACTGGTTATTTTTCGCGATGTAAACAGTAGGGTCCAAGGGACTTCCTCCACTTTCACATTTTTAAACCATTTCTGACCAACCACTGGCAATCCTATGGCTTGACTCAGGAACTCCTCGGTTACCTCCAATTTCACATCACCAAATTTTTCCCTACAACCATCAAAGGATAAGGCGAACTCTTGGGCAACCTCAAGATTAAAACCCTGAAAATTCTTGATGAAAACATGCCAGCCATTTCTTTCCAAATCCTCCCTAGCATCATCGTATGAGAGCAGGGTTTGGATACCGTTTGGTTCAATCCTTAAGATAGGGGCCATATTGGACGGGAGGGTAATCAAAGCACAACATACAAGTAGGGTTTGCAAAAATGAAACACAGCCATAACCCCGAGCCTAACAATACACGTTGTAATGACTCATACGATGGGAAGGGTGTTTAATTAAAATGCATGCGAAAAAGTTTGTGAAACCCGAAACCATCCTAATAAGTAATGGCAATCTGTACATCGTATGCCACCTTGGTATTGAGTACGAGCTAGGACAAAAGTACTCAAAACAAACATAAGTGCACCCATCATGGTTTGATTATAAAGTTGGGTAAGTTTAAAAAATCGAATAATCAAAAGTTTTGTGAAAGAAATGTGATCAAAGATCAAACCAAAACCAATACAAAAAAAATCAAATGGTGGGGGTCTTTTGTTTGTTAAAACTATCAATCTCTTAGACATGCTTAGAGTTGAAAGGGTCAAAAACAAAATAGGGTAATATCTTCATGGCAAGGAATCAAACTCCATAACAAATTAAATAAACAATTTGCCTTCAATGAAACTTTAAAACAAAATGGTAATTACAGTCGCAAGTTTTCATGTTTTTATTCATGAAAATGAAGCATGCATAGAGGATAAGTAAAAAGCGACAATTTATAACTGTCGTTTAAAAAACTGCTCATGAAGAGTAATAAAATTTCATAGACCCTGTATAAATTACATAGGTCATTTTATAAAAATAACAATTATATTATTGCTGCCAAGCAATAAGGAGAAGATAGTATCAACCACCACCATCAAAATCAAAAAAGAATAAATAACATAAGCTAAAGGCATTGCCACACCAACCATGATGTGGTGATTCATGTTAGAAGAATTAATACATAATCAACGATGCAATGAAGAATTTCAAAAATCAAAACTTCTCCCAATTATAACTTAAAATATCGCCAACATATAAAATATCATCTCAAATCATATTTTTAATCCACATAAAAAGTAGAAAAAATGATCTCTAAATTAAATTTTGGTAATATTTCGATAAACATAAAAATGTATTGGCTAAAATCGTAGAAACTATCGTACAAAATAACAAACATCAATGGAAATCGACCAGTAATAATAATAATCCCTAAGGTAGGCATGGACTAACAATCTACGATGAATAAAACTAATCAAATCAGTTACTCCAAGTTTATTTTTCCTTAGTACGTAATGAATGTCGTTATCTTAGTTTTCCAGTAAAGCTAATGTCGTT
>ML838176.1:60002-73105 GCA_009831015.1 Picea engelmannii | reverse complement strand
CTCCATTTAGGCACTCTTTTCACATGACTCCTTTTTGTTAATTGCAATTTGTGTTTCTCTTGATTTTCAACATTTTCTTTTAGATGTTAGTCTTATATGGTTCATGTTATTACCCTATTAATCATTGATAACAATGTCACTTTAATGGTTTGTCAATTACAAATTAAAATCACATAAGTTTTTCATATTATATTCAACACTTTAAAGTTTTTCATGAAAGTTGAGGCTGATGAATACTTATTGAGATTGCAATGGTTAACATCTACATTAATCAAATAAATGCACCATCAACATTAACAAAAATAATGTTTATTGTACAAAAAATTTTCATTGAACAATAAATAATGTTGTTAAGGCTAATAGGACGGTGGAGGAAAAGATGTTTTTAGTCTTCCATGACCTTATCCACTTGTTTTTTCTCCATGGAGAGGTTGGTCATGGAGTCCCTTGATGTGGTTGCAATAGTTTGCTCACTCCAAGAGCGAATCATGAAGAAGACAAAATTTCCGGTCTAAGAGTTGACCTTCCCACATTTCTTTCCAGAGATCAACGAAATTACACTAGGTGGGACTACCTTGGGTATCTTGTACAATTTAGTTTTCAAAGTAATAATAACATTGTGAGGCCTAGACTCATATACAACATGATGTTTCCATAAATAAGGTTGGACCAAAATAACATCATAAAATTCAAGGGGAGAAACATCACACAATAACTCATCTTTGAATGGATTGATGTCATATGACAAATGACATTGTTTGATGACGTGAATATCACTTCCTTGGAGGAGCCAACCGATGGTGTAGGGTTGCAACTATGGCATTATCGGGAGGGCCAACCACTTGATGACTTCCATTGAGATGAGGTTCGTATTTCTTTTGCTATCAATGATAAAGTGCATGGGGGTTCATTTCACCCACGTATGTGAATGAAAGATCTGCTCACCTTACTTTGGGTGATTAGGTTCATAGGATGGATCTTGGTGGTCACAATGGTGGCACTGGGTTCCACGTAAATGATCTGTCTTCCCTATTCTGGCTCTGAATCAGAGTTAGAACCTACATATGATTCATAGGTTTTCACCTCATCCACCAATGATTTCTTTGAGAAACAATCAACAATGTTTATATTCCAAGGGATCTTATGGAAGTCGCACCACTTCCTTGTATCTTTCTTCATATTTCCATTGTTCTTCTTTATTTATGGCTTAGAATGGTTTTCCCAAGGTTGTCCATCTTTTCTCTTTTCTTTGTTTTGTAGGTTAGGGTTTCCCTTTCTCTTCTTTTGCTGTGAGAGGTTTCTGGACCCAAAATGCCACGTCTTTTGTTTAATATTCTTCTCTATTTTGACGACATATCGATTGGCCGCACACAAGGACGAGATGCAAAAAAAATACATTTATGCCAAGATGTATCTATGCATACCACCGTGGTACTTGAGCAATATATGTCACTTGGAACATTTGATACCCATCTTGGTGCACAAGGCATGGCAGATATTTGTGAACTCCGGAACTGCTTAGTCCCTTTCTACTGTAGTGTGGTCGATTTTGTATACAGGTCGCCATAAGTTCCAACAAGGTAGTATTCTTCGTTAATAGAATCCTTGAAGGACTCCTAGGTGAGTGCCACTGTAAATAATGAGGGTTCCTCTATTTCCTTTTCTCACAAAAAATCTCCAACCGATATTTCAAATGGGGAACGTCTTTGAGAAGTAGAAAGGCAATATTTTCTCTATTAAAAGGTTATGGAGAAAAAAATACCCTTCTAACAAATTCAACCATTTATTTGAAACATCTGCATCTCTGTGACCTTCAAATATAGGAATATCAAATTTGATATGTACCTTGAAGGGGGTGACTCCTCCTCTCGAGGAAGATGCGTCGCATGTTTGTAGTCGTTGAAGGATTTGCGATAAATTATCCATCATCTCGTTCCTCTATTATGTAAGGGATTCCTTGAGAAACACTTTGAAATTCTCTCTTGTCCCATCGTCCTTATTTTCTCCCACCATGGAAGGTCGATTGTGCATGCGAGAGATTTTTCCCTCAAAAGAAAGAAGCTTGACACCCAACTTTTTGTACCCTAAACTCACTGGGGACATGCACTAAGAACGACAAGGAGAAAACCCTTATGATACCACTCATCCATATTTTATGAGAATAATGAAATCAACAGAAATTATTATTATTATTATTAAATAGAGACACAAGGAAAAATAACAGAGGCACAATAAAACTATATTCTATTGAATAAAGAAATAGGTTGAAGCTATAAAATGTATATTGAAAACAAGCTTACTACAATGGTGGTAGCTTATCTTTGACAACAGTTGTGACAACTACACTCATTCACAATAATATGAGTACAATGAGGCTCTCAAACCCTTTTTACAATAAACATGAATGTCAAAACCCTAGACATCCAAAAACCTAACCTTAGGAAATGAAGCCCCAAAATTCATGTGGGAAATGTTAGGGTAAGTTAGTACATCAACTTTGGAGGGTCGTACCTTTTCCATACGATCTTCGTTTTAGGTGCACAATATCCTGTTGGAAAGGTATACTTAAGGAATACACATTATTCCTTCAAGCTCTAAATCTATCTATAGTTCCAATGTAGCACTCGCTAAAAACATGTTTTATGGTGTCAAAATGGTTCAGGACCCGAAAACTAGGAAAAAACTGCCAAACTAAAAAACTACCAATATGAGCTAGTTGGAATAGGTGGGTGGCCATTGATATCCACTTGAATCAGAAGGCTCGTTAAATGTCATCCCTGCATTGTTCAAGCAAGTTTGAACATATTTTGTTTTGTAAAACATCTTAAATTTCAAACACATAATTTTGTCATTTAATGGAAAATGATTAAGTGAGTTCAATTTCTAGTACATGGTGTTGAAAAATTACCAATATTCCCGAGTTAGGTTGTTTTGACGACTTATCCATAGATTGTTGTGAGGACACATGAATTGGTTTGTATGTAAACCTTGCCAATAGATTCCTATGAAGATTTTTTTTTTTTTTTTTGCACATAATCATTTTCCTACTTAGATGACTCTAACACCTCATGTTTCTCTCCATTTAGACACTCTTTTCACATGACTCCTTTTTGTTAATTGCAATTTGTGTTTCTCTTGATTTTCAACATTTTCTTTTAGATGTTAGTCTTATCTGGTTCAGGTTATTACCCTATTAATCATTGATAACAATGTCACTTTCATGGTTTGCCAATTACAAATTAAAATCACATAAGTTTATCATATTATATTCAACACTTTAAAGCTTTTCATGAAAGTTGAGGCTGATGAATACTTATTGAGATTGCAATGGTTAACATCTACATTAATCAAATAAATGCACCATCAACATTAACAAAAATAATGTTTATTGTACAAACATTTTTCATTGAACAATAAATAATGTTGTTAAGGCTAATAGGACGCTGGAGAAAAACAATACATTAATAAAATAAAAAATCTTTATTGTGATAATAACATGGAATCATTGAAAAAAATAAATTAAATTATAATGAATTTATCATAACAACAACTTTTCATCAAAATTGAAGATGAATCCCTTTGTTTTCTCATCGCGAACATGAGCACAAATTTAAAACCCCTGTTAAAGGTTGACTACGATTGATTGAAAGACTGTAAAATAATGTAATATCATTTGGATGGGCTTCTATATTGGTGCAAAGTCGTTAGACCCTCACGGTCCGACCCTGCTTCCACCAGGACCTTCTCACTCTCTTACAGGCCCAAAGAGTCCAAGCTCTTCCAACTCCCCTCGGGAGTTACCCACAGTAACTCTTTCGGCGATCTCCCCTTCATAAATCAGGAAATCGGAACTCGCGAGTTCGCGAGTTCAATGCTCACACTCTCGGATCTTTCACTTCCCTGAATCCCGATGGTCAAAGTCAACGGTCCCTCTTCCGTCAGGAATTTCCCTATCGGGAAATCGGCTGATATGAAGTCGTGATTCCCTCGACCTCCAAATCTCTGAACCCCGAATCCCGATCCAACGCCACGTGGGTTCCACTAACTCTTGTGGTCCCACTCATCCACGTCACCTCTTTCCCTCGTGCGATCGGGAATCATGGGATCGCGGTTTCAACGGTCGCGAGTCCTTTGCATTTGGAAATCCCGAATGCCGAAACCTCGATTCTTTGGATTCGTGCCACCTGTCCTTGTCGAAATCGATGGTCCCTATCAACTCGGGAAATCACGACTCGCGATTTCACGAGGTGTAAAACTCTTACCTCGTCAAACTCCGAACGTCGAATCCCAATGGTCGTTGGTCCCCCCTACGCTTATGGCTAACTCCTGAGCAACTTCTCCTTGATCAAAAGGTCAGCGGGACTTCCTGATCCTCCACTGCTTACCCTGGCCATTGATTTCTCCGCTTTGTAGATCTTCTCCACTCCAAACCTCCGGTTCTGTTCAACTCCCTCTGGAGTCTGCTCCATTGGGTTATCCACAGAACTATCTCTCCTGAGCTGAATTTCTCTGACTCCTTCAGAGACCCCTTGGCGCACACTTCTTGTGCCGACTTCCAACACTCTCAAGCTGTTGAAGTCCCCTGGACTCAGTGGACTCGCAGCCACAGAAATAATTAGCCTTCTGCTCAGACCATTGCTAAGGCTTCTATTTCAGCCTTGGCATGCACTTCTCCTGCACGACCCTAAGAACCCAATTCAACTTCTGGGCTGATGAGAGTAAGAGCTCAACTGTCTAGCCTCCTCAACGCACTCTATGCGGAAGAATTCAACTGCACTCTATGCAAGAATCTCCGGCTCAGATAGAGAAACAATTAAAGCTCATCACCTTCCCTCAGACTTCAGTTAGACCCTGAAATCACATGCATAGCATAACCAAAAGCAAATGCATACAAGGAAAACAAACATTCATGAACACATAAGCACGTACATAGAGAAAACAACACCAGTCATGAATTGAATCAAAAGATCCTTCTATTAATCCAATCTGTACATGAGGGCTCTCCACAAATTCTCTGTTCTGTTCTTCTCTTGCTCCTGAATGAATGCTAATGCTACAATAATACAAAGGAGGGTGCCTATATTCTGTTTTCCCTCGAAAACTGGAATCATCATATCTACAATTAAATTCCTATCTAACAACATTAATTTTATTAAATGCCTTCCTATCTAAAATACAATACAAGTGTGCTTCATGAACTCCTCTCATTAATGTTTGGCGCAACATATCAAGGTGTTTCAAAAAGAAGTTTGTTGGCACTATCTAGTTGTCTTTTCTGCTCCACGCGCTGGCTCGCTTGATGAGGTGTGGATGCTCCTACATCATACTCCTCGGCTCAAAAGATTTCATGGGATCCTATCCATGAGCTCCTGCACAGTCTTTCCATGCTTCTGTATGACTGCTTCTGTTTCCCAGCTGGCATCCTCCACTGGGTGATTTTTCCATTTCACTAGGTATTCAAAATACTGCTTTCGCCTGGTCTTCCTGCCTACTCTTTTATCCAGTATGCACTCCATCTGAGGCTTTTTTGTTGCAGGCATCTGCTTTTTCCACTGGACCACTGGTTCCTCAGTTCCAGTGTCTTCTTCTCCAACCCTGTAGGGGTATAAATCTGAAATGTTAAAAATCGGAGATATCCTGATGCCCTCTGGCAACTCAAGCTCATATGCATTCTCCCCGAACTTCTTCAGGACTCTGCACGGCCCAATCTTCTTCATCTTGAGCTTGTTATATGTTCCCCTTGGGAACCTTTCCTTCCTTAGGTGCGCTAGTACCATATCACCAACTTCAAACTGAAGTTGCCTCTTCGTCTGATCGGCTCTGCGCTTATACTCCTGATTGGATTTCTGTAGTCGTTGCTTCACCTGCGTGTGAAGTTCCTCCATCGCTTCAGCGAATTCTTCAGCACGAGCGCTGCTAGTTTCAGCCTGTCCTGACTCCCTGAGCTCAGAAACTCCTCTTGGCTGTGTCCCATACAAAATTTGAAATGGGATCTTACCTATACTTCGATTCACTAAATCTTTGTACGCAAACTTGTCCTGTGGAAATATCTGATCCCAACTGTTGTGATGTTCCACCACTAGGCTTCTCAACAGATCTCCCAGACTCATGTTGACCACTTCTGTTTGTCCATCTGTCTACGGATGGTATGCTGAGATAAAAGCCAAATTAGTCCCCAGTTTCTTCCATAGCATCCTCCAAAAATGACCTATGAACTTGGTATCCCGATCTGAGACTATGCTTCTCGGCAATCCATGCAACCTAACGATTTCTTTGAAGAACAAATTTGCGATGTGGGTTGCATCGCTGGTCTTATGACATGGGATGAAATGTGCCATCTTCGAGAACCTGTCTACTACCACAAAGATGGAATCAACTCCCCGTTGTGTTCTCGGCAAACCCAACACAAAATCCATACTAATGGCTCCCCATGGCCTTTCGGGTATAGGCAACAGCTGATAGAACCCCGTGTTTTGTTTTCGGCCCTTTGCATGTTGACATATCCTGCACCTGTCAACAAATCTCTTTACATATGCTCGCATGCCCGTCCAAAAATATGATTCGCTCAGCTTAGCGAATGTTTTGTCATGTCCAAAATGACCTGCTAAACCACCGCTGTGTTTTTCCCGCACCAAATTCTCCCTCATGGAGCAATTCGGTATGCACAATTGATTGCCCTTGAACAACAATCCTTATTGTATTATATATTCCATCCATGGACTCCTATCCCTGAGAACTGGATTCTCAGATGCTTCGTATGCCTCTCCGAAATCTGCATCACCTGCATACATATCTTTGAGGTTTTCAAAACCCAAGGTCTTCACCCTGAATTCCTGCAGCAATAAACATTTTCTGCTCAAAGTGTCAGCTACTTTGTTAGCAGTCCCCGAAATGTGCTTGATGACAAATGTGAAATTCTGCATGTATTCCACCCACTTCGCATGCTTTTGATTCAGCTTCTCCTGCTGACTTACGAACTGTAATGCATGATTATCACTGTAAAACACAAATTCCTTGGGTATCAAGTAATGCCTCCACTTCTTCAATGCCTGTATGATGGCATAGAACTCTTTGTCATATGTGGAGTATTTCAGCTTGGCATCATCCAATTTCTCATTGTAGTATGCTACAGGTCTGTCGTCCTGACTCAAGACCCCTCCAACAGCATACCCACTAGCATCACACTTCACCTGGAAGGTTTTCTGAAAATCAGGCAACACCAAAATTGGTTGTTCTGTTATCTTTCGCTTCAAAAAATTGAAGCTTCTCTCAGCCTCTACTGTCCACTGAAAATTTTTATGCTGCTTCTTCACTGTATCCATCATTGTTGCGCTAATCCCACTAAAATTCCAAATGAATTTCCTGTAGAAACTAGCGAGTCCATGGAAACTTCTTACCTCAAAAACATTCCTCGGCGATGGCCAATTCCTGATTACTTCAACCTTCTCAGGATCCATCTTCAACTCATTCGCCGAAATCACAAAACCCAAATAAATGAGTTCTGTCTGCATGAACGAGCACTTCTTCAAATTGATCACCAGCTTCTCCTGCTGTAATCTTCTCATCACAGTGGCTAAATGCCTCAAGTGTTCAGCCTTGGTCTTGCTGAAAATTAATATGTCGTCCAGGTATACGACCATAAATTTCCCAATGAATTCCCTTAGGACTTCATTCATCAGCCGCATAAATGTGCTCAACGCGTTTGTCAAGCCAAACGACATGACCAACCATTCATACAAACCCTTGTTTGTTTTGAATGTTGTCTTCCATTCATCTCCCTCTCTCATCCGGATCTGATGATATCCGCTCTTGAGATCTATCTTCGAAAATTAATTTGCCCCGCTCAGGAAATCCATCAGATCGTCCATTCTCGGTAGTGGAAACCTGTACCTGATGGTGATTTTGTTAATCGCTCTGGAGTCTGTACACATCCTCCAGCCTCCATCCTTTTTTGGGCTTAGTACTGTCGGAACAGAACACGGACTAAGACTTTCTCTCACCAGTCCTTTGTCCTGTAGATCCTGTATCTGCCTTTTGACTTCCTCGTTCTCCTAAGGTGTCAACCTGTACGCGGCCTTATTCGGAAAAATTGCTCCTGGTATGAGGTCAATATGGTGACTCACACTCCGCATTGGTGGCAACGAACGAGGTAGTTCATCCACAATGATATCAACGAACTCTCCCAGCAGTTCCTGAATCTCATTTGGCAAGTCGTCCACTCTTGTGCTTGTCAGGACAATTCTCGACTTCCTGACAACAAAGAATTGTGGATCTTCATTCTTCTCCATCTCCGTGAGAAGTTCTTTTCCACTCATGAGAAGTATGGTACTGCTCACTTCCGGCTTCACTTCTTTGTCCTTTACCGGAAGCAATGTATGTGATCTCCCATCCTTCTCCAAGGTGTATGTGTTCATCCTCCCATCATGAACCACATTTCTATCATACTGCCATGGTCTACCCAATAAAACATGACAGACATCCATGGGAATGACATCACACAAGATTTCATCCTTATATTCACCCATTTTAAATTGAACCAAGCATTGTTTCATAACACGTACCCGGTGTCCTTTCTGCAGCCATGACACTTTGTATGGACTCGGGTGCTTGTTTGTCTCCAGTTCCAATTTCTCCACCATCTCGGTCGAAATGAGATTATCGGTGCTTCCGCTGTCCACTATGACCTTGCATTTCCAGCCCTTGGTCTTGCATGTGGTCTGAAATAGTCTACATCTTTCTATTGTGTCCACATCTTTCTCAAGTTTCAAGAGAACTTTGTGCACTGTCAGTGACTTCCCACTTCCAGTGTCTTCATCCTCAACATCACACCTCTACACCTCAGCGACGTGAGCTTTTCCTCTGTCCATTTTCCGTTCTGGACAGTCCATGGCTTTGTGACCGTCTTTCCCACATGTAAAACATGTGATGATTCCTCCACGGCCTCTTCCTCTACCTTGAGTACGAGGAATAGCGTTGGCGTCAGCATAATCTCCTTACTGATCCGGTTGTTGTCTCCTGGGCTTAGCATATTGTTTCCTCTGCTGTGAGGTTCCACCTCTTTCATCCCTACCCTGAGTTTTTTTCCATTCCTCCTTGGGCTTCTGATTTCTCTCTTGGGCAACTGCCTTACCTCTGGGATGACTTCTGCCTCGCCCTCGCTGTCCCTGCTTGCAGCTCAGCTTCTCCTCTGCTTTTAGAGCCATTTGGTAAGCATATTCCACCGTCTGGATGGTCAGCATGCTCAACTCATCCTGAATGTCATACCTCAACCCATTCAGGTATCTCGCCACCTTCTCGTCATCACTCTCTCAGTGACCTGCTTGAATGTTGAGCCTGTAGAACTCCTCGGTGTACTCTTTCACCGACATCAACTTCTGTCTCAGGTTCTGCATATGCCTGAACATAGTGATCTGATAATCTCTCGGGATGAATTTTTCTTTCATCTTAGCGATCATTCTATCCCAGCTCTTGATCTTTTGTTTGCCTTTGGAACGTCTGTTTGCCTGCAGCTCGTCCCACCATAAGGCTGCATGTCCTTTTATCTTAGTAACAGCATGCCTTACCTTCTTGTCCTCTTCGATATCTTCGTAATTGAAGTAGGTGTCGAGTGATCAGATCCAGTCCAACAACTCTTCTGCATTTAGACTCCCCGCATAAACAGGAATGTCCATTTTTGTCTTTGAGCTCATTCTGGCAATGGCTCTGATCAACCGCTCGGTTGAAGCATATTCTGCTGTGACCTCTTCTGCCTCGTGTCTAGCTTCGTCTTCCACTTCGGAATCGTTGAACTCTGTTGCACCAACTCCATGCCTTTGGGTGGTTTCCATCTCCTCAAACCTTGCTCGGAGATCTCGCATATGGTGTTCTATCTCAGCATTTCCTGCCAGTCTTCCTCTTCTTCGGGCATCCCTGTCTTCACAATCAGGCGATTGCCTCTCTCTCCTGGGTGGCATGGTGAATTTATTCTCTCTACTACCGAAGCAAAGAGAACTCTTTTCCCCGCTCGGATACAACTTGGTGCAAAGTCGTTAGACCCTCACGGTCTGACCCTGCTTCCACCAGGACCTTCTCACTCTCTCACGGGCCCGAAGAGTCCAAGCTCTTCCAACTCCCCTCGGGAGTTACCCACAGTAACTCTTTCGGCGATCTCCCCTTCGTAAATCGGGAAATCAGAACTCGTGAGTTCACGAGTTCAATGCTCACACTCTCGGGTCTTTCACTTCCCCGAATCCCGATGGTCAAAGTCAACGGTCCCTCTTCCGTCGGGAATTTCCCTATCGGGAAATCGACCGATATGAAGTCGTGATTCCCTTGACCTCCAAATCTCCGAACCCCAAATCTCGATCCAACGCCACGTGGGTTCCACTAACTCTTGTGGTCCCACTCATCCACGTCACCTCTTTCCCTCATGCGATCGAGAATCATGGGATCGTGGTTTCCACGGTCGCGAGTTCTTTGCATTTGGAAATCCTGAATGTCGAAACCCCGATTCTCCGGACTCGTGCCACCTGTCCTTTTCAAAATCGATGGTCCCTATCAACTTGAGAAATTGCGACTCACGATTTCACAAGGTGTAAAACTCTTACCTCGTCAAACTCCAAACGCCGAATCCCGATGGCCATTGGTCCCCCCTGCACTTACGACTAACTCCTGCGCAACTTCTCCTTGATCAAAAGGTCAGCGGGACTTCAAGATCCTCCACTGCTTACCCTGGCCGTTTATTTCTCCGCTTTGTATATCTTCTCCACTCCAAAGCTCTGGTTCTGTTAAACTCCCTCCGGAGTCTGCTCCACCAGGTTATCCACGAAACTATCTCCCCTAATCTGAATTTCTCTGACTCTTTCAGAGACCCCTTGGCGCACGCTTCTTGTGCCGACTTCCAACACTCTCAAGTTGTTGAAGTCCCCTGGACTCTGTGCACTCCCAGCCACAGAAATCCTTAGCCTTCTTCTCAGACAACTGTTGAGGCTTCTATTTCAGCCTTGGCCTGCACTTCTCCTGCATGACCCTAAGAACCCAATTCAACTTCTGGGTTGATGAGAATAAGAGCTCAACTATCTAGCCTCCTCAACGCACTCTATGCGGAGGAATTCAACTGCACTCTATGCAGGAATCTCCATCTTAGACAGAGAAACAATTAAAGCTCATCACCTTCCCTCAGACTTCAGTTAGACCCTAAAATCACATGCATAGCATAACCAAAAGCAAATGCATACAAGGAAAACAAACATTCTTGAACACATAAGCATGTACACAGAGAAAACAACACCAGTCATGAATTGAATCAAAAGCTCCTTCTATTAATCCAATATGTACATGAGGGCTCTCCACAAATTCTCTGTTCTATTCCTCTCTTGCTCCTGAATGAATGCTAATGCTACAATAATACAAAGGAGGGTTCCTATATTTCGTTTGCCCTCGAAAACTGGAATCATCATATCTGCAATTAAATTCCTATCTAACAACATTAATTCTATTAAATGCCTTCCTATCTAAAATACAATACAAGTGCGCTTCATTAACTCTTCTCATTAATGTTTGGCGCAACATATCAAGGTGTTTCAAAAAGAAGTTTGTTGGCACTATCTAGCTGTCTTTTCTGCTCCACGCATTGGCTCGCTTGATGAGGTGTGGATGCTCCTGCATCATATATATTAATACATTAAAATATGAAGTGAGATGGTAAGAGTCACATCTATAGGTTATATTTCTTCGACACTCTAGCAGCTCTGCGACATTACCTCTACAAAGGCCGATGGCTCTGTAAATAACCTAATTTTGGTTGATATCACCATAATCACGATGAAAAAAGCAAAGATTGAATGTGATTTTCCTGAAGAGTTGCGGTGCAAACGCTCTGATAGCAAGAGTTGGCGTTGTTCTAAGCATTAGGCAGAGGATAACATCTACTGCGAACATCATCGTGATAACTTCCGAGCCAATTACAAGCGAAAGGAGACCAGAAAAAATGGGTATGAGAGGTTCTTACTTACTTTCTTTACGATTCTGCCAAATTCAAGTTTTTTTATATTTAAATTGCCATTAATTTTTCTGCAGATCTCAGCAGGAAATAGCGATTGGTATCACCAAACAGTGTCTGAACAATAAGTACAAGATAAGGGAGCCCGAAATAGCTGAAACCGCGGTTTTACCTGGCGATCTATTTGGTTTGGAGAACCTGAAAGATGTTCTAACGATGGAGGCATGGAGAGAGCATATTACACCCACAGAGAGACGTGATCTTCGCTCATTGCTTCTAGAGGGGAAAAATAATAATACTGTGGTGGAATTTCTGCTGAGTGGAGAGAATTTTAATTTTGAGAATCCGGCCTTGATGCGGGGAGAGAGTGTTTGCAAGGGAGAACAATTCCTGACTTCCCTTTTGCAAAGAGAGAGGGAGATGAACCTTTCGCAGTCTCAATTTTTTAAAGATCGTATAACATATCGTGACACTTTTCTAGACACTGTCGAGGAGTTAAAGTAGCTCTGTGAGTCTGTTGATCAAAACGATAAAGAGTTTAGGAGGGAGCTGATGCGATGGATGGAGAAGATGTACCAAAAGAAGAAGTAGGTAGAAGAGAAGGGTTTCAAATTGGTTAAATCGGTTTCAGTGTCTGACGTAGGTTAAGTCCAGTGATTAGGGTTAAGGGATAAAAAAATTTTAACGGTTGTATACTTCATTAATGACTGAGCAATAATTTGCACGTACAGTTGGATTTTTTTTAAAGAAATAGTATAAACGTTTTATTAGAAAGCTAAACCATCGTGATGACACCTATTAATGAAGGCAGAAGGATTGAAAACTGAAACATATATTTGGGCAGCAGGATTCAAAACCGAATCATATATTTGAATCACTTATTTCAGTAGCTTATTTCTAAATATGTATGATAACAAGGTGTTATTGAAGGCAATACGATTCAAAACTGAATCATATATTTCAATAGATTGTTTTTAAACGTGTGTGATTTATCTTTGATAGTGTGTTCTTGTTGTTTATGGATTAGATTCCATGGTTGATAAAGAATTTTTTGCAAGTTGACAACATTTACATTTTTATGACAAGTTGATTCAGATCTTTAGCTTAGCTTCAACTTTATTTT